>OX637641.1:9844128-9873956 GCA_951802225.1 Euspilapteryx auroguttella | reverse complement strand
AAACACACGAGTACCATCGCTGTTGTACACGCTCGCAGAACCACCACACCGCAAACTACAGAACAAGTTCAGTTTTGTTTAATACCGCTCAAAGTGAAAGTTTTATATTTTCCTGCTACGGAAAAAAACGGACAACGGAGTACCCTACTGATAATTCGACCATACAACGTTAATTGTAAGTACTTATTATGAGATTTACTATATGTTTTCAGTGTTGTATTTTTTTTCCTTGGAATTATCATGTTACATTCGTGAATATTCAGAAAAAAAAAGAAAAAACAAAAGTACCTATTCTAACAAAGTAAGTATATATAGGACCTATATTATAGATTAATTTTTATATGACGATGAGACCATTTTCATGACGATGTTATCATTGATTAGGTGCCTACATAATAGCATAACGAAAGTTCTTAAGCACAGCGAAGTTCGTATTGTTTCAGAGATGTCGTTGAGGTATCCTGTAGATGTCTAGTCCTTACGTCAAATATTATGTTACAATTTAAATAACTTATATTATGTTTCAAAGCTGGGCGCTTGCGGGTTCATATATATTTTATAAGACGACTGGATTGACTTAAATTATATTTTTATCCGATTCCTTGAAAGTAGTCATGCTTCCTACTTGCACACTGAGGGTTTGAATAAATCAGCACAACACCAAACCACGAATCTTTAATAAGATATTTATTAGTAAGAATTTAAGCTTTGCCGATTGTCGAGCATTTAAAAAGAGAAACATTGTAGTTTCTGTCTCTGTTCATGCCACAGAATAGAAGGACCACAGTTTGGCAAACTAAATAAAATCGGTTTTTTATGTCCTGTATACTTACGGTACTTACTTTTAATATTATAAAGAATCCATACTAATATTATAAATGCTACTCTGTCTGTCTTGCTTTCACTTCAAAATTGCTGAAGCGATTTAATTTAGGTAAATTTTATGAAATTTGGTACAGAGATAGTCTTAAGACGCTATATGAGTTTTGAAGGTTTTTTAAATCAAGTAATTCTCTTACCGTGTTATTCATAAAGATACAGTTTATTTTAAGTAGCGTTACTGGAGATCTACTACTCTGGTTTGTTGTATGGTATAAATACGTGACATCCAGTCAAAATTGACATACGTCAAATAACTAAAATGCTCTTTAACTTTTTATTAATAACAGGGTATAGCTATAGGAGGTAAAGATCTAGGCTTCTTCCCCATTCGCCTGAAATTATTCGCCCGAAATATTAAATTTACCCATTCGCCTGAATTTTAATAAAAAGTGTTCCCCATTCGCCCGATCGTATCTAATGAAACAAAGAGCAGAATAAACAGTCCATTCGTTTGAAAAAAAAGTATTATGATATATTTTAATTAGACAATTTATTAACATCAACAGTTTATCAGCTGCAGTAAGATATGCTGTTAGTTTAACATAATCAAAGTCCGCTCATGATCTGTCTGAAGTGCAGTGTAACCAGTGTTTTTGATGTTCTTTAGTTATTTTCAGCGATGATTAGCTCAGGGGCTTTAATTTTCACACTATATTTTTATACAGCGCCAGTTTGTGTTAATTTTCAAAAAAATTCAGTCGAAATAAATGTTTCTTATAGCCTTTTCTATTATTTCAGATTTTTTGAAATTTCGCTGCTCATATAATGTTCTTAGTTTACCATTTCTTAATGATGCCGACTTTACGCTTTTTTCATCTCAAATTTTATAGTTGGTATTCTGCTTTCAATGCAGAAATAGTTTCAATTTAAACTGAAAAAGATCTCACACCTGGAGGGATAATGTAGGTACGTAATAATAATAATAATCCGTAATTTTTAATGTAACGTAATCTGCAATATTCCATAGATTTGGATGACATTAAGATAAAGATTCAGGTTGTAAAACATAGGGCGAGAGTAACGCTTAAAGTATTAGTGCTTAAAAATCGTTAACGCATTTGATAAATTCAATTATAAGCCCTAAGTACTTAGAACAGAATCTTGGAATTTATAAACAATTTGAATCATCTGTTGCCTACGCTTATTATAATCTTTGTATTTTGTGGCCTGTAATGGTGCTATTTATTCATGAATTATATGCAGGCGAATGGGGAGCACTTTTTAATAAAATTCAGGCGAATGGGTAAATTTAATGTTTCGGGCGAAAAATTTCAGGCGAATGGGGAAGAAGTTAATTTAATCTTTTTGAGGATATAATAAAGTTTTTTTAAATTTAGAAATATTAGTGGAATTAAATACCTCGATACATTATTTCGTCAAAGATAACCATTCCGGAAAACGTCAAACGGGAATAGCTAGTTCTTCGAAATTAAGTTTACTAGTTTTTGTTGAAACTACCTAGGAATAATGATAATAAAGAAAATCAAATTCTGGTAATTCAGATTTGATTTAAAAGTAATAATTAAAAAGATATTCAATATTTATTACTTTTTCCAATAAAATGTAGTAACAGATGTGGGCGACTGACATATGACTGTCGCTTTTCCTCAGTATGCTATATCGAAGCTCCATCTCTGTTTATTCGGTCGTTTGATTTATTTCTCGTATATCCTCTTAAGCCTAAGAATGCACGCTAGTTAGTTATCAAAAAGAAAGCATCTTCTCGTAAACTATATAATATGTCGTAGAAGATTTGATTATTAGTCTATGCAAAAAAACTAGGGATTTTGCGAAAACCCTTATTCTGATTGGTTCGTTAAAATATCCTTTGACGCTACAGAGAACCAATCAGAATAAGAGTTTACCAGCAAGCAATATAATCTAGCCAATCAAATTAAAGGAAGGTTTCAAAGTTTTCAATTTTACTAGGTTTTTTTTGCAAAAAAACTGCTATATGTAAGGATGATTGAAAAAAAAAAGTAATGCTTAAATCAAATTATCCGTGTTTTCGCAAAATCCCTAGGTTTTTTGCAAAAAACCTAATTATCAAATCTTACTACGACATATACCTACCGGGTGTTTCTGACAAGGCGGTAATAAATCAAAGGAAGGATTCAGCTCACTATACCTAACAACTTTCCCAAAGCAACATGGATCGAAATCTCAAAACAAAAATCAGCTGTCCCGTACATTGACCCCGCCAGCTGATCGAACCAATGTATGGAACAGCTGTTATTTTTTTTGAGATTTTGACCTATGTTGCTTTGGGAAAGTTGTTAGTTATGGTGAGCAGAAGCCCTCCTTTGATTTATTACCGCCTTGTCAGAAACACCCGGTATATAAACAGGTTGTCCGGGGAAGTTATAACATAATTTTAAGGGTGTATTCTATGACCAATTTCATCGACGTAAACACCCCATATGGGGGGTCGCAACCTCACCCCCCCCTCAGTATCATGTTTTTAATTTTTTTTTTTGCAAAAGTCGACCCCGCCGACCCCCGTACTTTTAAATTCACAGTTAAAGATCTAAGGCTCACAGAACCTTCATTAAGGTCTTGATCGAAGGCTAAGTAGTTAGGCTACCTAAGTTACTAACAAAATAACTAAGTATTGCTTTTACTTTTTTTAGGTGGGTGAAGCAAAAAAAAAAAAATTTTTTTGTGCATGTTTTACGGTTTTTCAAAGCTTCCACAAAAAAATGCAGATACTTTTTTTTTAATTTTTGTGTTTTATTGTTAGCCTTTGGGTTGTTCTCCAAAATGGTACTAGATTTATTTCTCTACGTCTATTACTTCAGAAATTATCAACTACCAAAAAGACCCCTTGCTATTTCCTTTTAATTTAAGATTTCAGTTTAACCCACTTTTATTAAAAAATAAAGTCAATATTTAATTATTTTGTTTGTTAATTAGGTAGCCTACCTACTAAGCCTTCGATCTAGACCTAAATTAAGAGTCCTTTTACGCGAACAGTGGCGCTACTCTAGAATAAATATACTTTTTATAAAGTAAGGCTTTTTTAAGAAAAAGTGCTCCCTAGTGCATAAAATCTTGGTCCCTAGTATTTTTAAGTATTTTAAATAATATCTAGATGTAAACTTTTTATGAATTTCTGTACTTTGCTAAAACTGGCCACTTAGCAACTTTTAGGAACACACAGTAATACATGAAACAGTATAAACCTAAAGTGGCCACTTATAAAAGTATAAGTGTAGGAGTTATCGTCTGCATTCTATTTGTTTTGATCGAGGTTGTAAATTTAAAACAAAGCACGTCCTTAGTCTGAGCGCGGTGGGTCCTGCAAGCTGCAAGTCAACTGATGCTGGAAACATGCGGGCCCTTGGGATCTCGACTTGATCATTATACATATCTATCTACTATATATATAAAAATGAATCGTGATTCGTTTGTCTCGCTACAGCTCGAGAACGGCCGGGCCGATTTAGCTAATTTTGCTTTTGAAAAGTAATTCGTAGTAGTCAAGGGAAGGTTAAAAGGTGAGAAAATATGGAAAAATGGAGAGGAAGTTAGTAAAATAACAAAATATTCATTTTCCATACAAAATGTTCCATTACATTTCTATCAATTTTTCTGTCAAAGATTAATTTGACGTTGTTGTTTTTAAATTTTCCCATTCTGGGCAAAATAACAAGTCCATACAGCAAAGTTTTTAGCGGGTAGGTGATATAATAATAATCGTGTCAATTTATAATCTCAGGCGATGCTGAGTTTGCCGGGTCAAATAGTTTTAAATAAAATACCTACTAAAAAAGAGGTTCAGTACAATAACGTATAGCAAAATACTTATGTAATCTAAAATTTCCATAAAAATCTAAATAAAAATATTAATTAAATCCAATATTAGTAGTCTCGAATACAGGATTTCAATTATAGGTTATAAAATATGCCCTATGATTTTAATTTTTGACTAGTAAACTCGGCGGAGTGCGAAGTCGTTTATGTTGCACCGTGGTAATAGTCTCGCGCCACGCTCGTTGGGAGTTCATTTACTTTGTTTTGATTTGTTTATCGCATCCAAACACCGGACCGTACTGCCCCTGCAGTCGTGGAAAACTTCTAAAAAACTGGCTGTGTTTAAAAATAAAAAACAAATCAGTTACTATATTATATATATCTAGTTTGTTGTGAGTAGATCTTATCAAAATGTACGGTTTGGCAAAGCAACTGGTAGAAGACTATTGTTATAAAGATATGAGCAAAAGATTTGTTTTAAAATACATGTAAAATGTTAGAGCGTTGTTTAATTAATAGTCTGTTTACAACTTTATTTTAAAAGTCGAAAAAAAATTGCCTTTCTTGAGGAAAACTTTTTTTTCATAACAAAATTAAGCCTTTTTAAGTTTTTTTTTTAATATTTAGTATACCTACGTAAACGAAGATACCCTAATCTATTCTAAATCAACTTATATTTATCTAAATAAGTAAGTTTAAACTTGTAGGTTTTTTTAGAAAGGTTTTTATTTTCTAAGTTTTATGCCGGTCGTGTACAAACATTAGCTACGATTGCGTAGCTTAAGCTACGGTTGCGTAGCGCGTAAAATAAGGCGTAGCCGGCTTCATAAAAATGACCACGGCACGGAAATGAAGGACTAATTTGAACCCTCCAGTATCAATAAACGCAGTTTGGATATTGACAGGATGTGGTAATAATATTAGAAGACAAATTTTATATAATAAACTTTCTTAAAGTGGTAACTCTCGCTATGGCGCGAAATTCAAATTTTTTCGTGTTTTTTATTTATTCTGGCGAAAGTATACATTTTTAATAAAGTTTAAATGAATTTGCGTATGTAGAAAAACCATCTCACAACAACTTTTTTGGAAGACAGACCTAAAGTTTTTGTGTCTAAGGGGAAAAGGCCAAGAATCAAGTTCCTTGAATATACACAAAATCGGTAACTCTGTCTTTCAAAAACGATATATCACAATGTGGGAGATAGGTTTTTACGTACGCGAATTCATTCAAACTTTATTAAAAATGAAAACTTTCGCCAAAATAATTAAAAACGTGAAAAAAATTGAATTTCGCGCCATACCGAGAGTTACCGCCTTAAGTATATAAATTTCAATTTTATGTACAGTCACGGACTAGGAGGCCGTAACAGATTTGTCTATGGTTTCGTCAACCCTAGACTGTATTACCAAAGAACAAGAGCTATTTTGCAATACAGAAAAACCGGAAGTGTTACGCCGATCGTGTCCGCCACTGTACCTGTATGTATATGTGTGTATAATAATAATAATAATAACACCCCCATAAACCATTTCTTGTCATCCATTTTACAATAGTTTCTATCACCTTCTGGGTGCATGATCTATTTGTGCATTTAGTGGCGGTGCCTGGTTGGTGATCCATATACAATATAGCAAAACTCTCGAAAGGGCCTCTACGAGTTGGATTCGTCCCCTCGCACGCCTCTCAAAGGACCGGGCTCCATCCCGTGATACCGAAGAGTATTGAGAAACATAATAATAATAATAACACATCACACTCAGAGCCCCTAATTAGGAAAAACCTGTATCTAGGGTGCCCGAAACACACACAGAGACGAACATCACACCCAGACCGGAAACAAACATCGATATTCATCATATCAATATTCGCCCCGCTCGGGAATCGAACCCGGGTGCACACGTTTACTTAGTCCACATCACTGCCAACTGAGCCACGGAGCAGCATTTTATGTAATGTATATATTTTATGTATATATGTATGTATTTTATGTAAGGAATTGCCATTGTATACAGTACTAGCCGACTGGGTATTCATCATCATAATTTTAGCCGAAAGACGTCCACTGCTGGACATAATCCTCCCCCACAGAACGCCACAACGACAGGTCTTAAGCAACCCTCATCCAGTATATTCCCGCAACCTTCACTAGGATGTCTGACCACGTTATGGATGTCTGCCTGCTCTGTGTCTTCCTGTTCGTAGTCCCTGCCCTGTCTGTCCTGCCCTACCCATGCCCATGCCACTTAAGTTTTGCAATTCTTTGGGCTATGTCGGTGACTTTAGTTCTTCTGCGGATCTCTTCATTTCTGATTCGTTCACGCAGAGAAACTCCAAGCATAGCCCATTCTATTGCGCTTTGGGCGACCTTGAGCTTCTTGATTAGGACAATACTTTGGGCCATAACAACAACAACTATATCGTCAGCAAATCGAAGGTGAGTGATGTACTCGTCGTTTATGTATGATGCCTTGCTCTTTACAGTTCAGAGTTTTGAAGACATCTTCAAGTGCAGCGATGATAAGGGATAGATTATGATAGGGGATATGACATCCCTCAAGCTCTGATCCTGTAGTCGAACTGACATAGTTGCGTTTTTGTACAAACACTTCAACACTTCGATGTACCGATAGTACACTTGGCACCGCTGGAGAGATTGTAGTACTGCCCAGGTCTCAATCAAATCAACGGCTTTCTCATAGTCCACAAATGCTAGGCAAAGAGGCAGTTTATACTCCTCGTCTTCATTACCTGCCGTAGAGCATGTATGTGGTCTATGGCACTGAAGCCTATACGGAATTCGGCTTGTTCGGGGGGCTGGAAGTCGTCGCGCAAGACGATTCGTGATGACTCTCGAAAACAGTTTATAAATGTGGCTCCAAAGGGATATAGACCTGTAGTTCTACAGCAGGGTTTTATCGCCCTTTTTGAAAAACAGTACTACCACACTTCTGTTCCATGCTTCAGGCGTTGTCCCTTTGCTGATAACGGAATTGAATAATTTCTGAAGGGCTCTAAGGAACGCTTTTGGACCTTCAGCTAGGCTGTTTCCGATGGGTTTACGTTTTGACGTGGCGATTTAAACGTGGCGTGGTATGGTAATCCTTACCTAAATTATTTATCACTGTTTCTCTGCTATATTATACTTACATAGAAACTTTCTATTTATAAAAACGCATCTAAATCCGTTGCGTAGTTAAAAAAATCTAAGCTTACATAAACACAGACAGCTGGAAGCTATTTGTTTTAAAATATGTATAAGTATTGATAAATTTGGCGCTAAATAGGCCCTAAAATACTTGTTTAGTTAATAGAAAATGGCCTTACATGGCTAGACACCAATTGAAAAAAGCAGGCACATAAAGCAATAAAATAATGATGCGTCTACGCCCCGCCGCAATAGAGCCCTGTAAACATTCAACAATAACGTGAACAAAACTGTCTTTATTCTATACACATTTTTTTTGTTGTATCTCTATTTGAAAGCAAGAAGCTACCGACTTTCCGATGTTATTATTGAAATAGCTATTGTTGTGCCAGCCCCGAGCACCGGGCCGGCCGGCCGCGCCGCCGGCGGATCAGCCGCCTATTGTCCCGCCCCGTACTTATCCCGATTATCCATGCCTAATTACCTGTTTTGCGAAACTGTAATTATACCTACGCTAAGAAAAAAAACATTTTACGGACTTCTAAGTGACCGAATTGACAAAGAAGAGATAATTTAGCTACTGTCCAGGTTTTTTTTTGTAGTACTTACACCACATTTTTAACTTTGATTTTAGTTGCAAATATTGCGACATCCAGGTAAAAAATACCGTTCTAGACAGTAGAACATTCACAGATCACAATAGCAGTAGAACATTTTAAGTTGTTTAGGGGAACGATAAATTTTCCAAAAGCTGAAACAATGCTGAATAGGCTCTCAACTCTACAATTAAAGAACAGTTTAATAGGTCCTTGGGTTTTGCGGCCCAGATATCAGACGCGGTCGCTAGCTGACAAACAATGCTGCATTATTTCTTACAATTGTTACAAAATCATTGTTTTCTTTGCGTCTTTCTTATTTGAATTTGAAGTAGGCTACACTTAGGGCTAGTGGAGGGTGCTTTCAATAATATTTCGTGAGAACTTAGTTTTTTTAAGCTCTTAACCATATAGCACCTTTTTTAAGTCATTTTTCGTATGGTTATATCATATTTAATCAAACTTCTATTTTTTTATTTCTTTCAGATAAAATGCCATATGCAGCTAAGTAAATTACCTGTAGTTATGGAAATGCAATCACTACCTACGTCATCAAGTAAGTTTTAAAGTGATTTAACCTAGATTTTACCAACGAATTCCTGCACTTCCGACACAAACTATCAAAAACTTTCAATACTATACCCTATCTGCATAAATTGTAGTACCTATTGAATTAGTTTGCTTGCTTAGGATTAGGAATTAATTAGTTAGAAATCGAAACCTCTGTGGGTATTAAATTATTCTTAAAATATCAACGTTAAGCAGAAATCAGTAGGTAAGTATAAAGTTCATTCTGCAGCTCATGTATCTTGAAGGTATTATAATTTAGTGAACACGATAGCAGCTACACTACTTACTAAAAAATGGTTATTGGCATGATCTGTTGCTGCAATTATCGTCGCTGTTGACGTGACGTGATCTGATCAATTTATCATAGGGCGGAGATAGGTGCGAGCATTCCCACGCGTGCGCAGCGCGGGCGCATCTGCCGACGCAGTGGATGACGCGGGTCGCAGGGGCGCAGCCCTAGCTTCAAACTTAGTATTGTGAATTACCTCAGTATGGTATGTAATATACCACAATAAGGTACCATCAATATCAATTTTGCCCACGTTAACTGCTAAGTTGGATACACTGTACTTAGTTTTTAAGGCTTGCTGCTTCAAAAATCTGAGACATACAAAATTGATGTCTTCATTATTTATATTCATATAAAAAATATATACATATAATTATACAAGCCGTTTTCTTTGACTGTCCGCGAGTTAGTGATGGTGGCTTACAAACATTCCCGATCTGCCAAGTACTATGATAGCGCTACGACTATTCGCATTGGGATTATACAATCCCTTATTGGTGCGATCAAACTAAAGATATAGAAAAAAAAAAAATTAAATAATTAATTGATTCGAGTCCAAAGTGTGCGTTAATGTAATAAGTAATAAAATGAGCAGACTTAAGATTTTATTAAGTTAATAATCTTTATTCCATACCAATATATTATATGCGCAGACGAAGTCGCGGGCACCAGCTAGTATTTTATATGTCTCAGATGGTTTAAAAAAACTCGCATTTACAAATAAATACCTAACCTAAATGCAAATTTAAATAATTCTTGTTAGCAAAAACTAAAATTGGCAGGAAAAATTGTGCGGTAGGTATAAACATCTCGATATAACTTCGGCTAGTATGAAAAGTAATAAAATTTAAACTGTCGCGACATTTCGCATTTCGACGCGCGCATGTCACAGCTGCGAGGCGCCCCCCACCTGATACCTAATTAGGTAAGAAGCTTCGAACTACACGTTCTTAACAGGTTTTAGTTTTGAAATGACAATTCAAATAAAAAGAAACATTATATGTTACTTAATACTTATACAGTGTGAATCTTTGGTTGGTGCACAAAAATAAACCCTAAAAAAGAAGATCTCATTCTAGACATAAAAAACCAGGTCAAATTAGATTTTTTTTATGGATATTATGTTTTTTCATGTGATTTAGGGACTCTAGTCTCTTAAACTTACGATTAAACTGCTATTCTATTATTATTCTACTATTACTCTACTACGATGGGGTCAAAAATTGCGAGTCTGGTAACTTTGATCGATCATAATAGTATAGCAATAGAATATGAATAGCAAGCTATAGAATAATCTGGGTTTTTTTACCTAAATAGTTAATCCTGTTTTATTAGACGAAATTGGACCGGGCGTAGTGCGACTGTCACTTAATATCAATCAGTATTGACATTTATAATGTCAGTCGAACGTAATCATAACATTATCTTATTATGGAGCAGACTACCCTTTTTGGTCAATTCAAATCTATTGCGATACTACTGCTATAGTTATAGCAAAATTAATTACGAGACTACCAAATGTGTATTTTCTTGCGATTAACGTACTGTTCCTACTCTACTTTTATTCGATAGTTACGTTTTGCGCGATGAGACTGAGGGCCTAGGTCTGTAACTTACGACATATGAAACATATTAAAATAAATCTGATGACAAATTACAGGTTAAAAAAGAATTAATAAAACCTTATCAATTTCATAATAAAATAAGCTAAATCGCACAACTAACAGAAACAAGTAGGTACCTATAAAAACCCATGTCTAGAATGAGATCGTCAACTCAGGGCTTATTTTTGTGCACCAACCAAAGATTCACACTATTATACAGTGTGTCCGGGGAAGTTATAACATAATTTTAAGGGTGTATTCTATGATCAATTTCATTGATGAAAACACCCCATATGGGGGGTCGCAGCCTTACCCCCCCTCAGTATGATGTTTTTAATTTTTTTTTTGCAAAAGTCGACCCCGCCTACTTTTGAATTCACAGTTAAAGATCTAAGGCTCACAGAACCTTCATTAAGGTCTTAATCGAAGGCTAAGTAGTTAGGCTACCTAAGTTACTAACAAAATAACCAAGTATTGCTTTTACTTTTTTTTTAAAGATGATAAACCAAAAAAAGTTTTTTTTTTGTGCATTTTTTTACGGTTTTTCAAAGTTTCCACAAAATAATGCAGATACTTTTTTTTATTTTTTGTGTTTTATTATAGAAAAAAAATATTGTCTAAAGTAAGGTTTTTTTTTAGAAAAAAGTGCTCCCTTGTGCAATAAATCTTGGTCCCTATTATTTTTTTAGTATTTAAAATAATATCTAGGTTTAGAATGTTTATGTTTTACTGTTTGTTGCTGAAAGTGGCCACTTTTAGCTACTTTTAGGAACAAACAGTAATACATGAAACAGAATAAACCTAAAGTGGCCACTTTCAGCAACAAACAGTAAAACATAAACATTCTAAATCTAGATATTATTTTAAATACTAAAAAAATAATAGGGACCAAGATTTATTGCACAAGGGAGCACTTTTTTCTGAAAAAAAGCCTTACTTTAGAAAATTTTTTTTTTTCTAGAGTGGCGCCACTGCTCGCGTAAAAGGACTATTAATTTAGGTCTTGTACGAAGGCTAAGAAGGTAGGCTACCTAAAAAACTAACAAAATAATTAAATATTGACTTAATTTTTTAATAAAAGTTGGTTAAACTGAAAATTTAAATTAAAAGGTAAAAGAGAAGGGTCTTTTTGGTAGTTGATAATTTCTGAAGTAATAGACGTAGAGAAATAAATCTAATACCAATTTGGAGAACAACTCAAAAGCTAGCAATTAAACACAAAAAATAAAAAAAAGTATCTGCATTTTTTTGTGGAAACTGAAAAACCGTAAAAAATGCACAAAAAAAATTTTTTTTTTTGTTTATCATCTTTTAAAAAAAAAGTAAAAGCAAATACTTGGTTATTTTGTTAGTAACTTAGGTAGCCTAACTACTTAGCCTTCGATCAAGACCTTAATGAAGGTTCTGTGAGCCTTAGATCTTTAACTGTGAATTTAAAAGTAGGCGGGGTCGACTTTAGCGAAAAAAAAATTAAAAACATCATACTGAGGGGGGGGTGAGGCTGCGACCCCCCTTAAGGGGTGTTTTCATCGATGAAATTGATCATAGAATACACCCTTAAAATTATGTTATAACTTCCCCGGACACACTGTATACAGGGTTGGTTGTTAGGTTGACAACAACAACGGCAATTGAATTGGGAAATTAAAACAATAAGATAAATAAGAATGTATCTCGTACGTTGCCGTTAGCTAATGCCACGTCCTGCCCGCGGCCCGCGGCGAGTGCTAGTCGTCACGCGATGGCGATGACGCTGCCGCAGCCGGTCGGACACAGGCACAGGTGAAAGTTCACACGGAAACGATGCGACTCGTCAAATACATATTACTAATATCATGTTCATTGAGAATAATAGTAATAACAAGCGTGACCCCTTTTCCAGTACTCGACTCGTACCGGGACCTTATAATATATTTATAAGGTAGGACGGTAGGTATTAGGTACCTAATACCTACCTTTTTAAAAAAAAAAACGATTTTACTACTGAAAAATATGTTTTTTTTCTCCCGTTGTTGTGACGCCGTCGTCGTGTCGTGCTAGTATATTGTAACTCTGTGCTAGTATGAAACATATTAGTAAAGCTCGTGGTTGACGACGTTTTAGTTGACTACAGAGCCCTAAAATTAGTTTTTTTGAACTAAATTCAAGTAAGTAGGATCTTACATAGGTACTTACTTTTAATAGTACCTAGTCACATGTCATTGCTTTTAGGTATCTTTAGAAGAGATTATATTACAGAAATGACAGATAATACCTACCAATGTAATGTAGGTTGCTTATAAAACTGAAATAATTTGAAAAGCGATCTCCTAAAGGTCTATCTATCTACTCGCAATAGAAAAGGTAAATATCTTTGTTCGCCAAGCTATTATCAAGAAGGATTTGAGAATGCAGCTGCCTCTTGTTAAACGAGTTCATCAAAAATCAATTCACACGCAGAAATGAATGCGGCAAAAAATTAAACGGGCGGGCGTTGAGTTTATTTGTCATAATTTATTTATCCATCCGAGCGAGTGGGTACGGAACCTGTCATTATCTATCGTCAATGGGCATTTTATTGAGACCAAATTGTTCCCAAGCCCCACATCTCGGCTTTATGCAACTCTTTGTCTAAAGCCGGTAGTTTAGTGATCTTTTTTCTTTAAACACGACACCACGTTTCCTGCCCCGCAAGTGCGTATTTAGGGGAACATACTTATTATTTAAGCTGGGATGTCTCGTGAATGGACGTGCCTTTGTGCCTTTTTGACTACAGCTTTAATTCAACTGGATGAACCTCGGATTACCTAAGAGATGTATTCAATGTGCGAACAGTGCGAAGCGATATCAATCACTGGCAGTAAATGTTTCCCTGTCTGTTTTTTCGGTAACTTAGTATATAGGTACCTACTTCGGTACCTATTTAAATTGTTAATATGTTCTTATGTCTATTTGAGAACTAATTTTAATAACTCATTAAAGGCCACCCTAAAAATACAAAAAGACTATAAAAGTTCCTACGTACCTATACTCCTACAACAAACAAGTTGTCGAGTATAGTCACGGACTCCTTCAGCGTAACACTTCCAGTTTTTCTGTTTTGCAAAAACGCCCTTGTTGTTCTCTGGTATTACAGTGTAGCGTGCACACAACCAAAGACAAAAGTGTTACGCTGAACGAGTCCATTACTTGTACAGTGGCGGACACGATCGGCGTAACACTTCCGGTTTTTCTGTATTGCAAAATAGCTCTTGTTCTTTGGCAATACAGTCTAGGGTTGACGAAACCATGGACAAATCTGTTACGGCCTCCTAGTCCGTGACTGTACCTACAAGATTCACTCGCTTACTAAAAACGGATTACTATAAAGAAGAATCGTAAAAAGCCACTATAGCTCGATCCTCAGTAACCTAGGTATATACTTAGGTACTGGGTACATATCTGAAAGTCAGACAAATCCATGCTCGAGCAATAAAATACAAGTTATTGCACACAAGCAAGTTATTTAGTATATTTATAAAAGTAAGTAAGTCAATTTGCATGCAATGGGCGACCTGATCGCTATAAGGGATTTCATCAAGGCTAAGGAAGTAACTAGAAAGCTAAGTTAGTTTTATCTGTAATTTGGACCAGGGGCCTATTTAATATAACTTACAAATTGTAGAATTGTAATTGTAATTTACAGGCTACAATTTACAAGTTTTTGTTTAATAAAAAAAACGAATTACAAGTTTACAATTGTAGAAAATTTACAAATTGTAGAATTGTAGCTACAATTTTACAATTCTCTGTTTAATAAAGGTATTCTTCTTACAGGTGAAAACTTACATATTTGTAAAGAAAACAGCGTTATTGAACGCACAATTGTAATAAAAAGTTTACATATTTGTAAATTGTAGTAAAATTTCTACAGGTGGATCGTCATGTGTCAGATATTTACAATTTAGTGCATCAATCTAAGTATAAGTAATTTTTTTTGGAAAAAAATGTATGAGTAGGTAGGTAAAGCAGTAGTTATAGGTTTAGACTGTTTGAAGTACTACAACTGTACTGTTTGTTTTTAGAATACTATTTGAAATACTTAAAAATTACTAAGGACCAATATCTGACTTGACCAATATTTGACTGCTCCGTGGTTCAGTTGGCAGTGCTGTGGACTGAGTAAGCGTGTGCACCCTGGTTCGATTCCCGGGCGGGGCGAATATTGATATGATGAATATCGATCGATGTTTGTTTCCGGTCTGGGTGTAATGTTCGTCTCTGTGTGTGTTTCGGGCACCCTAGATACAGGTTCTTCCTAGTTAGGGGCTCTGAGTGTGATGTGTTACTATTATTTTATTATTTATTATTAATATCTAACGCACGAGAGAGCCCTTTTTTTTTGATAAAAAGCCTTATGACTATGACTTCTTTTTAGAGTGGCGTCATTGTTCACGTTAAAGGACTCTTAACAAGTTTATTAATTTTTATTTTCGTATAAACTTGTAAGTAGCTACAATTGTCATAGAAATCTGCAGGGGTTTTCTAAACTTGAAAACTTTTATTAAACGGCACTTGTAATTGGAATAGGTAATAGTAAGATTGTTACCTGTAAAATTGTAAAATTGTGGGGTTTATTAAACAGCACTTGTATTATTAAACAGCACTTGTAATTGGTACAATTGTGAGGTTTTTACCTGTAACATTTTTACAATTTGTAAGTTTTATTAAACAACACTTGTAAAAAAACCTTACAAATATGTAGCTTTTTTTCACAATTGTGGACTTGTAAGTTATATTAAATGGGGCCCAGGTCGCATCCTCTACGACGTGCCGTGCGCTGTTTGCCGCGACCACTCTTCCGGGAAGCACTATGGCGTGTTCGCGTGCGACGGCTGCGCGGGCTTCTTCAAGAGGTCGGTGCGGCGGGCGCGCCACTACGCGTGCAAGGCGCGGCGGCCGGCCGCCTGCCTCGTCGACAAGGCGCACCGCAACCAGTGCCGCGCCTGCCGTCTCGCCAAGTGCCTGGAAGCTGGGATGAACAAGGACGGTAAGTACTTTAACCTTACCTTTACCTACCTACTTACTCAAAGACACACCGATACTTAAATATTAGGAGAGCTTCGGGCGCAGTGCTATTGAACATAACTTCGTTAAGTAGTATACACTACTCTTACTGAAACCGTTAGAGGCAGATGTGATTTTACTTTATTATTTTTGAAGTTCCACTGAGCAGCTCTACGCTGATTGTGGGTTTTTAACTGTTAGGCAATTGTTTATATTGAGGTCTATTCTGAGAAAGCCTAAGTTGTTGCCTAGGATTCAATTATCTAAGGATGCTAGAAGGGAGCTCCCCAAATAACTACCACTGCAGCATTTTTTTTAAAGCTTTTTAACAATCCTTACAAAAGTAAAGTTATATTACATTAAGGCTGGCTTTCAATAAATTTATTTTATACATACTTACATAATACGTATTAACAGTTATCATTTTATCTTTTCAGCTGTCCAGCATGAGCGAGGGCCCAGAAACTCCACGATACGACGACAAATGGCACTATTTTTGAAAGATCCTTCTGTTCCTTCAGTTGACACTATAATGCCCGGAGGGCCAACAGTTCTTGACTTGGCCTTACCTAAGCCTGGTTTACTATCTCCAGCCAGTATGGGTTTCATGCATAACTCCTTTCATCCATATAATAGATTGCATTTAGTGTCCCCGGCTGTGGAGGCTCCCCCGCCGCCGCCGCCGCCGCCACCCGCCGCCGGCTGCCACGCCGACGCCCTGTGCGAGGCGGCCGCGCGGCTGCTTTTCATGAATGTCAAATGGGCCCAAAACGTCCCTGCATTCGCGACTCTGTCTCTTGCCGACAGATTGCTCCTGCTAGAAGAATCCTGGAGAGATTTGTTTATCATCGGCTCAGCTCAGTTCCTTCACCCTCTCGACCTAAGAATGCTATTCAAACAGAAAAATCCAAAAATCGATATGAAAGATGTAGAAACATTTGAAACTGTGCTAGCTGAGTTTGCAATACTTCGTCCTGACAATAATGAATATTCGTGCCTGAGAGCATTAGTGCTGTTCAAAACCAACTTCCCTGGCAGTCAAAATGAAATCAGGAAACTTCACGACGTGGCAGCCGTCGCGGCCCTGCAAGACCACTCTCAGATGGTGCTAAACGAGGTAAACTTCCTGTATTAAATTGCTTATTTTAACCTACATACTTATTTTATTATAGATTTTACAATGTGATAAGACTTGCCTAGTACCTACCTAGTACCCATACAATTTAAATTAGGTAGATTAATTTTTTACATCAGCTCCACATTATTACCTTCAATTTACGAATTTGTACAGTGGCGGTCTAGGTCGCCGTAACACCTCCGGTTTTTCTGTATTGCAAAATAGCTCTTGTTCTTTGGCAATACAGTCTAGGGCTGACGAAACCATAGACAAATCTGTTACGGCCTCCTAGACCGCCACTGTACAACGATGATACAAATAAAATAAATATAAATACTTAAATTTGGTAGTACGCAAGCCGGAGGCACGGTGAGAGCGGGGCGCGCTGCGGGCAGCTGGCGCGGCTGGCGGCGGCGGCGGGCCGCGTGCGCCGCGCCGCCATCGAGGAGCTCTTCTTCCGCGCCACCATCGGCCACATCCCCATCGAGCGCATCATCAGCGACATGTACCGCTCCGGCAAACATACCTAGCAGCCTAGCATCCATTCAAGCAAAGCCTGATCTATCATACCTACCTACCATATGGTAGTAGCTTCATTATGAAGTAAACATAAGTCGGAGTAGGTAGCTGCTACTACCATCTCCCACTTTAACAGTTTGTTTGTAGTTTGATTTGAGAAATTTGTAGAATAGTTTGACTAGTTTGTTTGGTTTACAAAGTGACATTTAAAAAAAAAAGTTTCGTAATACGCCCGCAGATGGCGTTATATGGTGTAATAGACATAGGTCTGTAAGTAATTCAAATTCAAAACAAAACAAAAACTATTTGACTGTCACATGACGAGGTCCAGTTTTATTTTGAGCTTTTAATGATTCATTTTAACTTCACCTGTAGGTTTGTGCTAAAGCCATCTGATAGCGGCGTGATAAAACTTGTTTTTTTTTCTGATATGTCAAATTTAAAAGCTCTCATTATGAAATGAAAGTGGTGCTATAAAATTTAAGGGTTTGCTATAAACAGGATGTTTCTTCCAATGCTGAATTAAATAAAAGAAGTGATTAAGCTTGCTATACCCAAGAACAAATAGCTCGAAAACAAAAAAAAAAACAATGTTCCATATATCATTTCGATCAGCGGACGGAGCCAATGTACGGCACAGCTGATTTCGTTTTAATCGTTTTTACAAATGTTGCTTCGGAAAAGTACCGTTGGTTAAGGTGAGCTAAATCACTTTTTGTATTTTAATTAAATTATTGCATACCTATATATATTTAACTACTTATAAGTTATTATCTCATAATTTAAATTAATATTTAAATAAAGCTAGCTATCATTACACTTAATTTATTAAATTTTAACTAAGTAAGTAGTTCCGTTTCGATTTTAAAATGTTTGATATACTTGATTATGTAGGTATACAGGGTGTTTCTGACAAGGCGTTAAGAGGCATAGCATAGCACAGCTAAAGTAGCGCCACCCGAGAAAAAAATAAATATCTTCTAAACTAAGGCAAATATCAAAAATGTAAATACGGCCGCTTTTGGCAACAATCAGTTTCTTACTGTGGTCTTTAACCTAAAAGCTATACAACAATGCCCTAAAAATACTAGGCTGAATTATCTAGGGGAATGCTGTTTCACATTTTTTAATATTTGCCTTAGTTTAAAAGATATTTATTTTTTTCTTGAGTGGCGCTACTTTAGCTGTGCTATGGCTCTTAATAAATCAGAGGGATTCAGCTCACCATACAACATCTTTCCCATAACAACAAGAGTACAAAACAAAAATCAGCTGTCCCGTTACCACCTTTTTTTTTTAGACGGGGAAACTCCTAACGAGTACCCTGCGACCCCGGGGGGAGTCGCAGGGTTATGTGGGGCTCGCACCCACTAAAACCCCGCCGGTGTCCATCTCGGCTGTTGGCAAGGGGGTCACGGGTGATCTTTCGATCGTTGTGTTCAACTCCGCGACCCCCTCCAGCATTGGCTGTTTAGCCCTCTTCACAGGGGTACAAGTGGTGGTAGTCCCCCCTGAGCGCGGATGGCTCTTCCTACGCTCGACGGCGGAATCGGGACACCGCGTTCCGCCGTCCTTCTCGGGGCCGTTATATGACTACACGAGGCCCCCGCCTCGTGCACCCAACGACCCCGGGGTCCCCGAGGTTGCGGTACGTGTTAAACAAGGCAAACAGACACTCTGATGGCTCTGCTCAGCGCTTCAGCACACGACGTCGCTACCGCGCGGCGCGTCTCTACTACAGTGAGTGTTACGACGCGGCGGGGGGCGGCAGGACGGCGGGCGCGGTGGCGGCATCGTGTGCTAAAGGTATAACCTGCGCACATAAAGAAACTATTTGAAAATGGCAGCCGTATGCGCTGTTTCTCTTCTTAACTCTGCTCTCATACTAATATACGCGAATTAGCATGCGTTCGGCCGCCATATTCAAATCGTTTCTTTATGTGCGCGGCTTGTACGTGAGGTAGGAACGGATGAGGTATAGGTGGGTATTGTACAAGATACAACGTCGACTCGAGTAAAGATGTAGTTTATTGAAGAACAACATTAATAATATTTTGTTGACACCAATAAAATGAGAAGAACCTATACTACACCTAGATGTTAAATAAAAGCTCACTCAAGTGAAAGGCATTCCATTATACTATTTAGATGGTAAGTAGGTTCCTATTATAAATAGTTGAATGAATTTTATTTATTCTAATTGAAATCATCAAAGAAGGTTTTCAATATTATTTTTTAGAAGTTCTGTAGCGTCCAATGAAATGTAAGTAAGTACTTAAACTCTTTTATAACTTTGATTGTAAGTGTTTACATTATATTGCAGGCGATTAACCTACCTATATAATCTCTATAAGTAATTCAAAATATTTACTATAGTAACAGACATAGTAACGAAAGTACTTACAACTAACAAATTGTTTAATCCTATCTAGATCATTGGGCTTATTATAATATGCTAACGCTCAAAGTACTTGTACACACATATGCACTGCAGTGCTCTGATGAGTCGCAACAAGTCGCGAAGACGTAGCAACGCAATAATATAGCTGCTAGCGAGTGCAGCTCGGCAATAACCTGAGGTGGTGCAAGACTATCAGTGGTACATTTAGGAGTAAGTCGGTACTAGAAACATGAAAGCCGACCTATATTATACAGTCATATACTCAACCTGCGGCCCACTAGCATTTCCTACGCGTCCCAAAGCAGCTCAACAAAAATTTAAAATGCCAAAAAAAACTGAAAAGTTAAAAATTTACGTAAGCAAGTAAACCTTTTCTTAGGTAAACTCAAATTACTACTTCTTAGAGTAATGAATAATATACCAAGTTTTTTTTGGCGCCACACAAGCAAATATATAGGTCCTGTATAGTTACATATGTTTCTTACAATGACAGTTTATCAAAACAAGTGATAAGATTATTATTTAACTAGTCGACCCGGCGAACTTCGTACCGCCTAACCTATTACTGTTTGGTGCATGTATTATACTTATAAACCTTCCTCATGAATCAATCTATCTATTAAAAAAAACCGCATCAAAATCCGTTGCGTAGTTTTAAAGATTTAAGCATACATAGGGACAGACGCGGAAAGCGACTTTGTTTTATACTATGTATTGATTGAAGTTCAAAGTAACTAAAAATAGAAGTTGAAGGACTAAGATTTTTTTTCATCTGACATTTTGGTGTTAATTTGGTCTGAAATGATTAAATCTATTGGTGATTTTTAAATAATGTGTTTCCTTTAATACTATGCAAGTGAGTATTTATACTATGTTCGTGCTAGAATAGAATAAATAGAATAGAAAACACTTAAGAGCCAGTTTACCGCGATGCTAGCTAGCGCCATTCGCGATAAAAAATTATATCTTCTAAACGAAGACAAATATCAAAAATGTGGCACAGTATGACACTAGTTAATGTAGCCTAGTATTTTTAGATTTTTTAGGGCACTGTTGTATAGCTTTTAATTTAAAGCCCAAAGAAAGCTACAAAGTGTTGCTAAAAGTGGCCACTTTTTTGATATTTGCTTTAGTTTAGAAGAATTTTTTTTTCGATAATGGCGCTAGCATCGCGGTAAACTGGCTCTTAATAAAAATAATAACAATCATCATCACTACATATATAAAATAAAGTCGCTTTCCGCGTCTGTCCCTATGTATGCTTAAATCTATAAAACTACGCAACGGATTTTGCGTTTTTTTTGGATATGTATTATTTTATGTTATTTATATCTGTGTTTATTATGGCAATAAAGCGTTTTTATGTTATGTTATGTTATTTTGATGCGTTTTTTTTTAAATTGATAGTGATTCAAGGAGGAAGGTTTATAAGTATAATACATGCATATAATAGTAAAAGGTTAGGCTGTACGAAGTTCGCCGGGTCGACTAGTACATAATAATCTTATAATATAAAAATGAATCGCAAAATGTAGGTAAGCGCAAAACTCACCAACCCCTGGACCAATTTAATGTTCGTTGAACTCCAAGGATGGTTCTTACGGCGAGAAAAAATCCAAATAATTAACGAGGAATAAACATAGTTAAGTATTATATACTCTGTGGTGATAGGTTAAGCGGTACGAAGTTCGCCGGGTCGACTAGTAAATTATAATGACGGCTATTGAAATAACGACCAACCATTTCATTCCTGAGTGAAAATGTTTAAAGAATATAAAAACTTCTCGGCTCTAGCCTTTACTCTTCCTCGCGCGGGACAGTGGCAGTGGCCTGTAGAAGCATAGTCTAAACTCGCCTTAAAACTACTTGAAGAAAATATTTTAAAAGTATCTGTTTATAGGTAAGTAATCGCGTATTTCAAAAGAACTCATTTTATGATAGTAGGTATATTTTACTTCTACAAATTTAACAGCTACGCTCTTGTCGGTGGAGCGTCTTCCGCACCTGCCGTTTCCCCGCGAGTATATTTTACAAGTATGTACTACAATTTTAGCTCAAATAAATATTAAATACTCAGAAAAGCAGGTTTTACTTTTACTTTGGAACTTTAGTAAATTACTGAGTAGGTACTAGCTTCACGCTTAGATTCTGATAAAATATATATATAAATAATCAAATTGTGTAGGGTCGCGGTGGTGGACGGGGCGGCGGATTTAGGCAAATGTTTATCCATACGTAATAAACCACTCTACGCTCAAGTGTTTTTTATGATTTTAAATGCGCAATGCAGGCGCTCATTCAAACACTATTTGTGACTACTAATCACTAGGTGCTCAGTCCAGCCACTAGACACAACCACCAACAGCAGCCGATATTGGCATAGTGGGTAATTGGCGCAGCAATTGGCCACTGCTTTGGGTGTATTCCGTTCATTTACGACGAAACGCGGCTATTTTAGGTATTCAGTGCTACTAGTAATGAGCTCGGGTACTCCCGCTGCTTGTGGCCGGAACGCGCCCACTTGAATGTTCTGTTTGCACTAACGTCATCGGCAATGATCGCGTCCAGCGGCTCAATGTGCACTCGTTCTTATAGTACTCAGAAATGAAAGACCAAGCGTAGCGGCGGTTTCCAACCTCTCTGGTTTAGTATACCTACATGGTACCTACCTATGCAACGCGTCGACGACACAAGACTTTTATAATACCAAAAACCTCTATACATTATTGACACGTTTTAAAGAGAACAGACACAGTCGCACGCATGCAATCAATGGCTTGCATACCATGAGCAAAATTCTGATCATGGTTCAGCAAAAAAGACATAAGAGTATGGCGTTTTTTGATTTCTTGACAAAATGTTTGCACTCACAGTAAAAATAAGGTTTGAACTTAAATTGTCCCTAATATATAGGCACTTACCTACCTGGCAAGTCTGATTGTGATGTGAATGGTCACAACGGGCAGTCACATGGAATTTATTGTTTAAATAGCGTTTAAACATTGAATTATTCTATTATAATCAGAGCCGTAATTAAATAAAAAAAAACTATTATCATTACTTTAAATGTGCCTAAATATGAATTAAAAGAAATCAGCAATAAATAGTATTCGGAAAGATTAGATTTTTCAGTCGAAGTTATGTTTATGGAGAGAGCCATGTTTATTTAAAGCAAGGTCTACATGAATTATTTACCTTCGGAATTAGTTATTTAATTAATAAGAGATTATAGCTAGTCTCCGTCCACGAGCTCGCTGCACGGCTTCAGTAGACCAAAAGCCCGTCCTATACGGGCAACCGCCAGCCTTCAGGCGGGTCGGGCGGCCCGCGGCCAGTCTGGTAGTGAATGGAGCGTCTTATCTGATACAAAATGAAAAGGCGCCATTTATGATATTTTTACTGAACCATTGTTTAGAATTTTGCTTATTACAGTAGATTCATTTCATTGCACGGGACTTTACCTATTTTGAAACTCTACTGTTGCTCTTTACCTCATTAAGAAACAATTTTACACTAACATGGGTATATAGACGCGCTTACATCACACCGAAATAGTATATCAATATACATTATAATAATTCGTTTTCAGTAGCATATAATTCCAACCATGATCTTCGCTTTTCACCCTATTAACATTCATTAATATCCAGCCTTTATTATGTTTTACATAAATAGTTTTTATTCGTTAACCGAGCAATTTATACAAAATTAAGGAAGGTATTGGCAGTTAGGTATCAATCACATGAACAACTACACTACACAGCAACACATACGTTTAACATCACAGCATGTCTCTTTCTCCTTTTGTCTTTTACTATTACAAATATTAGTTCAGTACTAGTTCAGTCGAATACAGCGTGAATCTTTGGTTGGAGTTAGGTTGGAGTACAAAAAAAAACTCAGGCCAAATTAAAAAAAATATGGGTTGGTTTTGTTTTTTCACGTTAATGAGAGGTTTTCAATTTGACAGCTCAGAAGAAAAAACAAGTTTAATTAGGCTGCTACGAGATGGCGCTCTGCCAGGAGCAATAGGTCAAGATGAAATGAATGATTGAATAGCTCAAAATAAAACATAAAAATTAAAATTTTACTGAGGCAGTGGCGGAGTAGGTGAAATTAAGATTTTTAATTAACAGAAAATGATACAATCCAAAGAATCAGTCAATACTCGATCTCCCATCTCTCTGATACTGCTGTAGACACCGCCATCTACGGGCGTATTATGAAACTTTTTTTTTTCTTTTCTGTCACTTTGAAAACCCCTCATTGTATGAATTAGGTTTGTAACTTATGACATATAAACCCGATTTAAATAAAACTGGGCCTTAGTCTCTTTAACTTCCGATTAAACGTCTATTCTATTACTATTCTACTATTTCTCTATTACAATTGGTTCAATAATTGCGAGTCTCGTACGTTTGAGATAGCAAATGGCAATAGAATATGAATAGCAAGCTATATAATAATTTGTTTTTTTTTTCCCTTAATTAAGGAATCTTCTTTTGTTAGACAAAAGTGGAACGGGCGTAGTGCAACTGTTACTTAATATCCATCTTAATATCAATCAATATTGATATTTATAATGTCAGTCGGATGTAAAAATAACGTCATCGTAATAAGGAGCGGACTATATACCCTTTTTGGTCGATTCCAATCTATTGCGATACTACTGCTATAGTTATAGCAAAATTGTTTACGAGACTACCAAATGTGTATTTTCTTGCGATTAGCGAGCTATTTCCATTCTACTATTATGCCCGTCACAGACTACGCAGATACGATAAGATATCTGTATCGGCGTAGACCATCTTTCAACATCAATTTCTATGTAATCCTATTTACGACCACACACTACGCAGATAATGTAAAAGATATCTGAGCCGTGACATATAAATTGAAAGATCTGCAGATAACATCTGCCGATACAAAATTTTAACTGCAGCTATAAACAGGATGCATGCGCAAGGGTAGGATCTGCGGTGCGGTGAGACAGAGGGAAGCAGGGTTGGAATAGTATAAATTATACTATTTTGTTCGATATTTTCATGCTATATACATAGTATGTAGTTTAGTAATACAAGTATACTACGCGACAATACCATGTTTTATTTACAGCTTTACTTTAATTAATATTTACAGTTAAGTATATTACATTACATATTTACAAAAAAAAGAAAAGAAAACCAATTCATACAAATTAAATCAAAGTCGAACGTGCCTACAAATAAAATATTACGTTTGTTTGGGCTATGTTTCTTTGCCTGCCCATGATGGCCAAATATAAAAAAAACAATAACCAAACAAAAGAAAATAGCTTTTTTGACAAGGCAAAAAAATAAAAAATAAACTGATTGATTGATCTTGTAAAAAGCTAGTATATTTTTTATAAGAGGGACTGAATCAAACCCTGGAGGGCAGGGAAGCTCACTCATTCGACCACTTTTATATCGACCGACGCACGTGCGGTGATATGGAGCATCAAATCGAAAGTGTTAAAAAATTTCCCTGTTAGTGTAGCTTCCCAACAGTAAAATAATTTTTCAAATCCAATTTTTCAGAGCCTATTCGATGCAAACAAACAAGCAAACATGAAAGTTCTAACTAAAAATATAATTGGCTCCTAATACTCGACATATTCGCAACAAAAACATATTAACACGCCTTTTACATTTTTACGCTAAAATATCATTGTTTTTGATAGTGTTTATATGAACGACAATATTATTTTTGCGTTTTTTTTCACATTTATTCGTGTAAATTGTAACCTTTCTTTTTGACCGACGAAAAAAAAAGGAGGAGGTACTCAATTCGACACGTATATATATATTTTTTTTTTTTTTTAATGTATGTTCACGCATAACTTTTTACAGAGTAGTTCAATTTTAATAATTCTTTTTTTAATCGACAGGGCATACCTTGAAGTTGGTCCCATAAAAATTTGGAAATAAAATTCTCACCCTAAGGGTGGGAAAATAGGGGTGACTTTTTGGTCGGCGGGTGGATTTATCAACTCACAAGTTGCATTTTACGTGTAACACTATACATTTTGATACCTACTTACAATATATTTTGAAATGAAATAAAATCAGTCGAAAGACGTCCACTGCTGGACATAGGCCTCCCCCACAAATCGCCATACCGACCGGTCTTGTCGTCCCTGTCAACCATGTCGTCTGATCACCTTATGCGGAGTGACCACTGACCACCTTGTGGGAGAAGAAAATAATAAAACCCTGAAAGAACTGAAAAGCATAAAATAAAACTTTTTATCAAAAAATAAAACCGCCGAAAAAAAAACTGAAAAGCATAAAATAATAATCGAATTACTAAGTTCTTAAAGTAATGTAAGTATATACCAAGTAATTTTGAGTCGGCGCCACAGATTCCTCGTACAAAGACCATTAAATTAGGTACCTTAAATTTGAAGAAATAACCAAAATTCATGCGCTGCCGCGCATCAATCTTTACGTAATTATGGAATTTGCTTGTGTGGCGCGCCGACTTAAAATTACTTGGTATATACTTACATTACTTTAAGAACTTAGTAATTCGATTATTATTTTATGCTTTTCAGTTTTTTTTTCGGCGGTTTTATTTTTTGATAAAAAGTTTTATTAAAAGTTTGACTTTCTAAAAAGGTAAAAAGTGTAATAAAATATCAAAATTACTAACCGCAAGCAAATAGCAAGTCTTTCTTAGGTGGAAATGCATTTTCGCATTTTAGTATTTTGTTTTTTATATCTTCTTTAATGAAATCGAGAAGCTCGTAAAAAAAAAAAAATTTAACATCATTTTTTACAGAAATATTTTTTTTCCTTATAATAAAACCGAATAAATGAAATCTTTTTACACAATAATATCAAAATGCATTTCATTAGCTTTCGATCTCTGCCTCAATCAGTAGTTTAAGTTGTAAGGCTTCAAATGCCCAGGCGGATCTTTTTCACGCGGTTTTTATGTTACATATTTAATCCTATGGAAGATGGAAGCTTAGTATGGAAGAGTCCGCACCAGCGGATAAAAAACCGCGCTGATAAAAATCCGCTGTTGCGGTTTTATTTCCGCGCGGGTAAAAATTCGCCTCGTTCGGGGATGAATAAGGTTGAAATTGAAATAACAACCTTTCAAACCGCGCGGAAATAAAACCGCAACAGCGCCTGTGCGTTCGAAGCCTTAATCTATGATTCTTTGGGTCTTAGAAATAAAGTCGTCAAGCGCTATTTTTTTATTAATTGCTTTGTTTCGCCTAATAAAGCAATTGGTACAAAATTTCCAACAAAATATTAATGGGGTTGTACACGGAAAACTTTTATTGTAGATGACGCTCTATATGTTCGACCCATAACAAACAAGTGAAATACAATAACAAGGCATTTTTTGGTGTTTTTCGACGTTATTTTACACTGTATTGTATTGTATCGTATGACACAAAGTTTCAAGAAGAAATTAATGAATGAGAAGGCTTTTTACGTGGCAAAAACGCAAACTTCGTGAGCAGGTAAACAATGGGTTAACTTAAGTTAATGTTAGCTAGGACTATTTGCTTGTCATTATCTTAAGTTCACATTTAATTTCTAAGGTACAAATTCATACGAATAAACGAAATTTTAAATGACTTTTGCAAGTAAACCAAAAAATAACCTAAAACAATCAAAGGTCATCTCAAGAAGGGTCAGAATACCTGTGCGAGGACTGCAGACCCACTAAACAGCGATAAGATGTATAATTAAGAACAAACCTGTAGTAAAACTAATACTTCGGTAGTTGAAATCTTCAAAATGTCGAAAACATAACCTCGATCCGTTCGGTTTCTTTAAAGTCCTTTAACCTCATAGCTTCCTAGTCGGGAATTGTTAGGAAAAATAAGATTTTAATTTTCCTTACACCCAACAGCTACATAGTGAGTTCTTTTGATAAATAATTGGACTACCAATGCAAATAACATACAAATCATTGTTTGTTATGGGTCGACCGTACAAACGACACTAGCGGGATAAATTGGCAGTTTTCTTCCCCATTGAGGCAGCGATTGAAAGCTAATGAAATGCATTTTGATATTATTGTGTAAATAGATACCATTTATTGTTTACCAAAAAATATATTTCACAAAAATAAAACTTTTTTATCAAAAAATAAAACCGCCGAAAAAAAAACTGAAAAGCATAAAATAATAATCGAATTACTAAGTTCTTAAAGTTATTTAGGGTATACAAAGTAATTTTAAGTCGGCGCGCCACACAAGCAAATTCCTTAATTACGTAAAGATTGATGCGCGGCAGCGCACGAATTTTGGTTATTTCTTTAAATTTAAGGTACCTAATTTAGTAATCTTTGTACGAGGAATCTGTGGCGCCGACTCAAAATTACTTGGTATACCCTACATTACTTTAAGAACTTAGTAATTCGATTATTATTTTATGCTTTTCAGTTTTTTTTTCGGCGGTTTTATTTTTTGATAAAAAAGTTTTATTTTATGCTTTTCAGTTCTTTTAGGGTTTTATTATTTTTTTCTCCCACAAGCCACAAGGTGTTCAGTCACACCGCATAAGGTTATCAGACGACATGGTTTACAGGGACGACAAGACCGGTCGGTATGGCGATTTGTGGGGGAGGCCTATGTCCAGCAGTGGACGTCTTTCGGCTGATTTTATTTCATTTCAAAAGATATTGTAAGTAGGTATCAAAAGTTATAGTGTAACACGGAAATGCAACCTGTGAGTGGACAAATCGACCCGCCGACCAAGTCACCCCTATTTTCCCACCCTTAGGGTGAGAATTTTATTTCCAAATTTTTATGGGACCAACTTCAAGGTATGCCCTGTCGATTAGAAAAATAATTATCAAAATCGGACTACTCTTTAAAAAGTTATGCGTGATCATACATTAAAAAATATATATATATATATATACGTGTCGAATTGAGTACCTCCTCCTTTTTTTTCGTCGGTCAAAAAATAGTTTGTTTGTTTTTTTTTTTACTCCATTTTTTATAAGAAAAAGTATTTTATTTTATTTTGAATTTGATAATGTTCTAATAATTTGTTGTTAACCTGTAACTTGGCATCAGTACCTACATATCAATATCAATACATAGTATAAAATAAAGTCGCTTCCCGCGTCTGTCCCTATGTATGCTTAAATCTTTAAAACTACATAACGGATTTTGATGCGGTTTTTTTCAATAGATAGAGTGATTCAAGAGGATGGTTTATAAGTATAATACATGCTTAAAATAATAATAGGTTAGGCGTTACGAAGTTCGCCGGGTCGACTAGTTATTTAAATAAGTTTCAAATGTCATAAGTTACAGACCTAGATAACACAACAGACATAAAAAAAAACAAATTTGATTGTTTTTTTTTTCTATTTTTCCCATGTCTAGAATGCATCTTCTATTCAGGGTTTCTTTTTGTGCACCAACCAAAGCTTCACACTGTATATGCACTTTATGTTAAATAGTACAGTGCAACTTTTTATCATTCTTGAATCAAAGAATGTTACACATAACAATTTTAACAGTAATACGTATAAATTATACCTATTAATATTATAAAAGAACAATATCATTTAAGAGGCATAGCACAGCTAAAGTACGTTAGTTAAATACCAGAGCAAGCTACTGATTGTTAAGCTACTGTTAAAAACGGCCACTTTTGCCAACAATCAGTAGCTTTCTTTGATCTTTTACCTAAAAGCTATACAACAGTGCCCTAAAATACTAGGCTGCATTATCTAGTGAAGTGGAATACTGTTTCGCATTTTTGATTTTGCCTTAGTTAAGAAGATATAATTTTTTTTCGCGGGTGTCGATACTTTAGCTGTGCTATTCCTCTTAATGTGAATAGACATGATTAAAATGGCAGCCTTAAATTATACTAGGGAGTTTAAAAATACCGATAAATGCCGTTTCTTATAAATAAATC
>OX637641.1:8991712-9241062 GCA_951802225.1 Euspilapteryx auroguttella | reverse complement strand
AGCCGCTCGTGCGCGCCGCGCCCCGAGCGCCCCGAGCGCCCCGAGCGCCGCGGGCCCGGCCGGGTCGCCTCGCCTGCTCCGCACCAGAAGTGTTTACCCGAACATGAAGATAACACCATTGTTCAGACGTGTGAGGATCGCACGGGTAGATACCTAGGCCTGGTACGAACCTTCTCTGTTACGTAACTGTACCAGTGTATAAAATACTGCCAAAATCAAATGTCCCTCACTCGCATGACTTGTGAAATAAATAGGTAACTAAGAAGCTAAATAAATTATGTAAATATGATTACATTGATTTCCTGATACAGATTAATACTTAAAAGTTGACTCCTCGCTTTTATACTTTAGTAAAATTGAAAATTAATAAACTTTATTTATATATTATTTAGTGATAACTCACCAAAAGCGCTGTACAGTACAATAAAAAGACAATCACTTTACTTAAAATGTATTTTTTTTTGTTTTCAGCAAGGTTGTTTATTGCTGAAAACGTAACCCAGCACCACTCGCCACAATTTAAAAATCAGTTGAGTAAATGTTTTAGGATAAATAAATAAAATCTTATTTAAATTTAATTAATGTACTGAAAATCTAAACAACAAAAAAAATACAAAACAATATTATGGTCCCGCTAGAGGTCCAGTTGTGGTACAGTGGCCCGACTGCCTGTGCCTGTGCTATGTGTGATTGTAACAAATTAGTCGCCCATCGGTTATAATACTACAGTTCCGATAAGCGTCAATTAGCCAGATGACGGACGTTTTTCTTATAGAATTTCCTTGAAAAATGCAACAATATACCTACCTAACTTTTTATTATACGTTATTAGATTTGTGTGTTTTTTTAGCTAGGAAATTTATTTTTCTACTATTTTAACTACTAAACGACCTTAAAAATACTTTAATTATGGCAATAATAGTTTTGATCCGTGATTCTTTATCACATTTTGAATTCTTTTTAAATAATTAGTTTATTATTCGATTCTTATTGGCTTTTCCTTCCGGTGTGTGGTTTGTCTGCGTAATGTCATAATCATAATCATAAATATGATGGTCATGATGAAGGTCGTGGAGGGCTCGGAGAAGCTCGCAATGAGAGTCAATCAAATAATTTTTACTGGAGTTGACTGAATCAGCTCCGGGCTTGCTCTGGTCATCAACGTCATAACATTGCGGGTTATTCCGTTAGTCTTCAAATTTCATTCATTCATTTTAATGTCCATACTGATTTAAATTTATTCAAATTAAATTATTTTTCATTTCCTATAGTCTCCAAAATATTGCCAGGCATCATAATCCATACAACGTTTCTATAACTTTTTAGATAAATGTAGGTACATTTTTTAAAAATTAATTATTCCTTTAGTCTCCATGTAATTTTCTGTAAAAAGAGACATAAACATTTTTTTTTAATATTAGTAAAATATTGTTTTTGGTATAATATGGCAGTTTAAACCGGTTTCTAAATTTAATACAAGTAATTTACAATTGTTAAATTGGAAGTAGGCAGCCAAAAAATATTTATTTTATCTAGGAAGAATATCATTTTATCATCCATCATTTTGAATAACGATAGGTACTTTCACCGACAGACTAATAATCTTGTAGGTACAGTGGCGGACACGGTCGGCTTAACACTTAACATAAAAAGTTATAGAAACGTTGTATGGAGCGGCAAAAACCTGTTTCGATTTTCAGAGTACTGTAATTTCTAATTATCAAATAAAATGGCTGACAATTTGTTCACATATTCAGGAAACTATTTGCCAACCACCATTTTTTCGTGTGTTTTATAATGGAGTAAAAAGCAAAATGTTTCAAGAACATCATTCAAACAGTCAGCAAGCACCTATGATGATGATGATTTCTTCCTATAGCCATAACCCCTCATCACGGTCAAAGGGCTCGAAGTAGTTTTTTTAATTCTTTCTATTTTAATTATACCTATATTTATGCCAAAAATATATTATTTAACCTTACTAAACATGATTCCTAATTCAAAAGGTGAATTGTACCGATCGTTACTGAACTCCATAATTTAATAAAGTAGCTCATCTATATAGTACTGGCTGAACATGAGGGTCATAAAATGTGATTTGTGGCGGCAGTAATTTGGAGGCATTGGCGCGGCAGTAACGATCTCGACTCGAGCTAACAACCCGTGACCCGCGGACGCGCTCTCGCTATAATTAGCCTGGCGCTGGCGGCTATACCTCAGTGACAATTTAAAAAACTCCCCAAACAAATCATACCCTTTACCAATATCAGATTCACTTTAGATAACTACTTGTTGTTGTGAATTGTTAACTGTTATTATTCAATTTAAATATTTGCAATCTTTACCTACAATTGCTGAAATTTTGTTTGCGTTTGCAGTAAGCAGTGATTTCTAGTCAAAATCTCACCACTCTACAAGACACAAAACCATATGTACGTATGCCAGATTAATAAATTATAGAAAATAGACAATCAGATTAGATTTATATTAGATTAGATCATTTATTTCACATTATCAATTTCAAGATTTCACTTATAAAATTACAAAAAATTCATAGTTATAATGTGATCGTCAGTAAAAGTAAAGATTAGGAACAATCATAATGGAAAGGAGACCTAGAGAACCTTCTAGATTTTATTGTCAACATTGTATATACATACATGACATATTATTTAAGCCAAATAATAACCTATTTAGTAGATTACTAGTATACATTTTATTTATAACGAGCTGTCCCGGCTTACTTCGTTACGCCATAGAATATAACATACTACAAAATACTTGGCTCTATGGACTATGTTCTTTTGACTGCCCAGAATGCCCGAATAAAAGAACAAACAACAACAACAAACCACCTGTCAAAATATGTAAACAACGGAAAAAATATTGCACCTTGGGTTACATTATTTGAGTTTAGGTAAGGATCCCAAATTTTTTTGAAAATCTAATATAGCCTATGACACTCGGGGTTAGTGTAGCTTCCTACCAGTGAAATAATTTTTCAAATCGGTTCAGTAATTCCGGAGCCTATTCGTTACAAACAAACAAACAAACAAACAAATCTTTCCTCTTTATAATATTGGTATAGATTATAAAAATATAAAAATAAACGGCCAAGTTCCGGAAGAAAATTATTGTGTAAAATTGACTAGGTCTGGCATAGTTTACAGTATTTGTTGTTATTCCACATTATGTGAAGTTGCTGTTGCTAATTGTTTGCTGCCTGTTTACCCTGTCGTATACGTTTTTTGCATCAATCTCTAAATTAATTAATTAATTTAAATTTAATATTTGTTAGTATTCTTTGGACATCAAGAAAAATTTTAAGCAAATATTTAATTATGTATAATTGAGCCGTTTCAGAGATAAGTGCCTTTGACAGACAGACGGACGGAATAGTCATATTAATAAGGTCCCGGGACGAGTACCCGGAACCTTAAAAACGGAAACAGACAATCTGAAACATTGCATGGCTAATGCGTATTTACAGTTCAGAAAATAAAAACAGTGTCCGTCTGTCCGTCACGCGCACGCGCGGTAACGACCTGCTGACGCTAATTAATTGTTTTAATAAGCTTTGTGTTACTATTTTATTATTTAACTCGCTCTTATAAACTTTCAGTGATCGATTACTGCATATGCTTATCGTCCACCCGCTATAATGATTACAAGCGGTCGACAAACAAACTCTGTTCTACGTATGTCCTGTCAGTGGACAACAATGGTATATCGTGTCCATATACACGATTTTTGCAGCGTATGGTCTACCAAAATGTGGCCCTAATAGCCCACCGGGTAACGCGCACGCGCAAAACCATAGGTAGGTAACGCTCGCCTATGTGGTTATCTGCTGCCCATCCGCAATCTACCAACCCACTACCAAGGACCCAGGTACCTATTTAGATACTTTTTTTACCGAATCTACAACGAGGTTAGGAAATTAAAACATAAAAAGTATAGGTTTATGAATTGAATTTATCAATAATTGGCCTTTTGGCAGGTTTGTTAGCTTAATCCAATCAAATTCAAATATTTATGACACCATTGTTTTTATCTTTATAGTGTGCGGTTTATGTTTGGGTATAAAATTTTAGTTCGTGCGTAATTAGAAAACAAAATTATTTTAAGAACAGCTGCGCGATAGTGTTTTATGTATGTTAGCTGTTAAAACGAATAAAAAACATTTTAAAAGGAAGTAGGTGTTTAAAATTATGATGCATAAAGTTTTCATTACATCGATACTAACTTTACTGGCACAACTCCGGTAGTTAGCGGAAGGAGAGGTAGGTAGAACTGGTTCATTAGTTCGTTTGGTAACATCGATTTTAGGTCATTGTGTTTAGATCTTAGGACCGTTAAAAACCGTCTAAATTTCTAAATAAGGCTTGAATATACAGCAGCCGGAACATCAACCTTCCCATTTTTGTGTTTCAATTGTCTGTTTAATGAATGAATGGTGATAGTGTGGGTAAGTTGATGTGCTGGATGTACAAAAAAAATCCGCTGAGATAGCAAAATGAAGCACACAATTTTGAAAGACAAAATGTATAATATGTATAATGTAGAGCTGGTAGGTATATTGGATTGTTGAATGTTTTATTTAATTATGAATCCCGATGGCTTTTACTCCCAAAAATGCTTACTTTCCGGGTTGCTGGCAGGGGTGACCCCACCCCCGGCACGAGGGCTGCGCAGCCACCCCCATCCCCCCCTGAGCTCCTCCCTCCGTCGCCCTCTTTACCCGAAGTTGAAATACGATCCGAAAATTCTCGTCTTGCGATGCTAGACTCAGCTCAGGTAAGATTTGTTGTTTTGTTTATCATTGCTTGTAATTTATTTAGTTAAAGTCTTACTATCTATGGATTGAAATAAGATACAGAAGATAACAGAATAACTGAGGATGACCTAGCAGCACAAGTACGAGACCACCTTGTCTTTAATTTGACTGTTCGTGGACTTATCTCATGTTATAACGCCGATGAATATAGGTAGAGGAATATTTTCGTTCATGTAGCGTTTTGTTTGCACTGGCTCTACCTTTTGCTCTAGATGAGCGGAACATATTTATTATGGAATAATAGTATTCACAATATAGATCTTGCTTTCTATACAAGACCATTTATTTACTAACCAATTTTTACAAAAATATTTACAATAGTTGTTGATATTTAACGAAGACAAACTAAATCTTGTATGTCGATGTCAAGGTGCGGTGTAAAGTGATGTATTATGTTAAAATCCAAGCGATGGTTGTTACTGCCTGTTACAATGCGGAATAACTTTGCACCTTGTTGTATACTTACTGTTCTTTTTATTCCAACCTACGAGAAAATTTTCTATTTATTATTTATTTATTTAAAATAATTTAATAAATTCATTATGAATTTCCATACATTCATAATTGTCCAGGACAATAAAGAATGTGTGGTATGTTAAGCCCGGCTGTGAACCGGAACTCAATACAGAGTAATCTTTTGATGAAAATAATATGAAACACATGAAAATAACTTTTCGAGCGGATGGGATGAAAAACTATACCTAAACTAGCTATCCCGGCGAACTTCATAACGCGTCTTACAAATTTAAATGAAATTTTCTCACCTTTTAACCCATCCCTGGAATACTACGAACATTTAAACACCAAAAACAGCTGAATCGTCCCGGTCGCTCTCGAATTTAAGCGAGACTAACGATCGCTACTAACATAACATAATTATGTTATGTTAGTAGCGATGTTATTTTATGATATATACTCACTTGAAACTGTATCTAACTATACGCCTAAAAATCATTATTTAATAATAACATCTTTTCTTTTCCGTTCCAGTGAAAATTTCTGGTAAATCTCTGTTTTTATCAATACTGAATACTCTTTGTAAGTAAATCTTGTACGTAAACAAAATAAATAAATGTAACTTTATACATAAAATCAAATCACATTTAATAACAACGGCTAATGAGGGGTTTTTTATTTTGACAGTTCTAATCTTTGGTTCTAATAGTTCCAAGAAAATGCTAATATATTATGGCACTGTTGGCTATAATAGCCAATGTATGTAGGCGTGATGTCAACGTCAAATCTGACTGACCCTGATTGAATTCCTATAAAATTTGTCATTTTACCTGATTGCTAGTGCCATCACATGGTGGCAGTCTTTGAAACTAAAAGTGACAGTTCGAAAACTGCTCATTGGTAGGAGCAGCACGCCGGATTAATCACACAGCATTCTATCTAATCCACGATTCCTCGTGGTATGTGTTTCTAGCTCCGCTACATAACTGACTTAATACTGTTTGAAGTCTCTACATTATCTACATGTAAAAAACAAGAATCATACAAAACAATTTGAATTTACCTCGCTCTTTTACTTCGATCTGGCAACGTCGCTAGCACAGTAAGTGCAGTCCGCTCCTGTCAAACAGTTAACAATAAGCATTCAACTGTTCGAAAATGGAACGCGGTACGCGGTACTGCTTCAACTGGCAGTAGTCTGAAGGGGCGAAGCGTCCGCCGCGTCTGGCCACGCCTTCGGGTAGTCATCGGCCAATCTCATGCGAGCTCATACAAAATTCGAGATGAAGGGCGAAAGATCTGATAATATCACTGTCTCTGTCGAAGTTAAACATCGGTCGCAGTTGTGAGCGAGAGCACTTCGCCGCAATCACAATCGACCTTGGTCTTGCAGGATTCTTTCATGCCATGCCATGAAACGTCAAAATAGTGGAATAGTTTGGTCTGCCATGAAAATGGAGATTGAAGTCCATTATGCTGTCAATATTCGAGAGATTGATATCCAGTCTGGATATAAAATTTAATTTAAATTTTTATGACCATTAAGAATCGCAAAAGGCCTACTGATTGTATTATAATTTTAGCCAGTTTTCAGCGATGCTAGCGCCATTCTCGAAATAAAATTATATCTTCTCAACTAAGGCAAATATCACAAATGTGGCACAGTATGAAAATAGATAATCTTGCTTAGTATTTTTTGAGCTCAATATAGTAGTCCTAAGTAAAAAGAACAAAATAATCCACAGATTGTTGCCAAAAGTGGCCTCTTTTAGCAACACTTTGGTATTTAACCTAAAAGCTATAAAGAAGTGAAGTGAAGAAGTGAAGAAACCTTTCTTTGGTATTTAACCTAAAAGCTATAAAGAAGTGCCCTAAAAATACTAGGCTACATTATCTAGTGTCATACTGTGCCACATTTTTGACATTTGCCTTAGTTTAGAAGATATAATTTTTTTTCGCGAATGGCGCTAGCATCGCTGTGAAAGTCTAGTTAGCCGCTGGCCACAGAGCTTTGAAGCAGAGGGGCGTTTTTAAAAAGCATCGTATGCTCTGAAAACACTTTTTTATTCCCATTTTGCTCCTAGAAAAAAATATATTTTAACTCCTAGAAAAAAATATATTTTAAATTAATGATAGGTATTACAGTTTTAAAATTCATCATGGCTAAACCCTGGATCCTGGTCTTTCAAGGGATATATCTATATTATATAGCTTGTCATTGTCTACTTTTATAAAAAAATCCTTAAAAATAATAAAATCCAAAAAAACTAAAATGCTACAATAAAAACTAATTACTAAAAATAAACTTCCTGCCAAATCCTCCGGCTAACTTTGTTTGAAATTATCAATATTTAAACTTTGTTTTCCTTTTTAGGTAGGTACTTAAATTTAGTTGGTATTTTATTTACTACTAGAGGCTGCCCCGCGGTATTTCCCGCGCAGATTTCTCATAAACACAAAAATCCCGTTTTTTCCCGTTCCCGTGGGAATTTCGGGAAATCCTTTCTTAGTGCTCACCTACACTCCCTAAGGAACCTACATGCCAAATTTCAGCTTTGTACGCCCAGTAGTTTCGGCTCTGCGTTGTCTGTCAGTCAGTCAGTCAGTCAGTCAGTCAGTCAGTCAGTCAGTAACGGAAGAGTTTTATATATATTGATAAGCATGCGCACTGGTAGGTGTACGTACGAGTTTTTTTTTATTTTATTTAAACGTCAATTTTTTTTTTCTCCCGTTGAATAATTGGGAATTTGAGTAAATAATTTCTTAGTTAATCCACCTACTTAGAAACAGTTTAAATTTCGTGTCTCTGTCTCGCGGCTTAGGCTTAAGGTTGTCTGTGAGTCAGTAGATAAATTAATTTTAGGTGTATGAGCTAAATCAATCAATCAACCATTTTTTAACCCCCAAACTAAAATTCAGAGAGGGGTTTTATAATTTTAACGTGTGTAAACGTACCCAAACGGCTGAACTGATTTTCGTTTAGTTTTATTGTATCATAGATAATTACAGGCCGAGTGTTTTTAGCCATGTCTCATGAAGATCTGATCAGCGGTTTGAAGATGATCAGCTCTTGAATAATGGATGAGTGGATCGATTTAAAATTTGGTACCGTGTTACTTCAATGATATTGAAGTATATTGTAAGGTCACCATGATCTTTATAAGATGATTAGCTCTAATTCTAGTTAAGTTGATGAGGGGTCAGACTGGGTCGGGGTTTTTTTTAATTTGAGTTATTATCTTATATTGTTATCATCCGTAAGTTTTATATTTAAAAAGCAGACAACTGTGTGCTTGTATTTGTGCTTGCTACCTATTTCAAACAAAGTGAGAGCACTAATTAGTGTAATTTGTATGAAATTGTGTCAAACCGAGCAGTTTGTTATATGAACTGACAATTAATAATAAGGAACTGTTTTAAAGGAGGCACCTGCTGCTGCCACCCACTGCGCCTGCCTGCCCTGTGCCGCGCCGCGCGTCGCCGCTGCCACCGCAAACGCCTGCTTTAAGGCTTATGCACACGTGCTAACCCACACTACATACATGGCAATGTAGCGGCAAAAAGTGGTCAACTATTGTATCGAGCGGAAATTTGAAAGGTAGCGAGTGGTCCAGCCGTCCTGTTGATCCGTCCGCGACTAACGACGATTACAATAATAAAATTACCTAATGCCGCCAAAGTTTTTTTTTTGTCAACGATAAGAAAAGTTTAATAAAAAAAGTAAGCAGAGTTTACAGTAAATTACAAAAAAAGAACAACGTTGAACATAATACAGTATTTTTAAATTAAATGTTGTTTGTATTTTAAAAGGGTTTACAAGGTGATGGAGGTGAAATCATGATGTAATGTTTCGGTTATGATAATAATAACATTCACACTGAGTGCCCCTAACTAGGAATAACCTGTATCTAGAGTGCCCGAAACATATCCCGAACAATACGCCCAGAGTGGGAAACAAATACATAACAATGTCCGTACCCACTGGGAATCGAACCCGGTGCACCCGCCTGCGTCTCAGACCACATCACTGCCAACTGAGCCACGGAGCAGTCAATAAACTAAAACATTAAATTTTATAATGTAAACAATTACATTTTTAATTAAATTAAAAGAACATTTGAATTAATTTACAGTTGGTTTTTAATACCTAATTTATATAGGTAAATGTTTTCTTAACAACATAGTAGCGATAAAGGTATGCAAACGTGAGCCCGGCCTTAACTAACTTGAAACAATTACACAGAACAGAGACGCGATCGGCCGGCGATAGCTTATCAAGCACTTCCGCCGATACCCTTTGGTCAAGTTTAGGCGGCAACAATAATGTATACCTACTTACTATTATACTGACCTTCTGATAGTCTGTACATGTGTGCTAGGTTTTTTTTTTTTTCAAAATAGACTTATAAAATTGACATGTATTTAGGATTAGTCTTTTTTTTAATTTCAAACTTAGTTAACCACATAATTATGTATTCTAAAGAGGAAAGATTTGATGTTTGTTTGTTGGCTTTGGTTATGTATAGCTCCAAAAGTACTAATCTGGATTACTGGATTAAAGTACTAAATTGGATTATTCCAATTAGTTACAAATAAATACACAATATTTAACTGCAAGACATTCAGTTCTCGCTCTCGCTCCGCTTCAATAAATTTTACATCCTCGTGCGCTCATGTGATATGTATGTGTAATGTTTATAAATATTCAAATATAAAAGAGGTATGGACGAATTATGAACAAATGTATAAATAAAACTGGAAACATCCAGAAAATTGTTAACGTCAGAGCAGAACCTATATTTTTATGCCTTGGAAAAACTTTAACAAAAAATATATACTTTTATTACCTACTAGCTTCCGCCAGATAAACACGCAAATTGTTATAAATATATTTTAGCCTTTTAACGGAAATACGGAAGGACACTGAACTTATTATTTTAATGACTTGTGACTTGAGTACAATACAAAATCTTAGTACATTTTATACCTTCGTGAAGGTATAAAACAAATTTTATACCTTCACGCACACTGACCTTTAAGATGTGGAAGACATATCGGGATCATCATTGACGGGTTCCATCACCGCATCGTCAGCGCGCTGCGGTCTGCTCTGACACCCATTAACACACCCGGTGCCGCCGGCGGCGTGTGGCTCGCCGTCTATTCTCTAAATAAATAGAGAGGTGTAACAATATAAAATAGACAGTGATTTTTATTTGTGTTTATTTTGTTATTTCATTATCAGAACCAGAACCTACTACCTATTTGGAATTTGCCTCCGTTTTAAACCTACTTACAATAAAACACATTTATAATTAATATTTAATTTTTACTTTAGTATGCTACAGGTAGTAAATATTACATATTGTCCTCGTCTGTTAAATTTTTTTTACATGCTCAACGCTCGTCTCTTGAATTTTTTTCTTTCTTTCTTTATTTCTTTCACCGACGACATATTTATATACGACATATGATTTGATTATGATAAGTGATTGAACAACAGTTATTGAACGCAAGAATTAAATGAGAGGATGATGTTTATGTATACGCATTCCAACATTCTATCAAAAAGTAATATAATTTACACAGTGTTTCCATTCCATTGAATTAAATGAGAAGTGGTCGCGCTCGGTCGTCCCGAGTCCCGACTCCGACCAGAGCGTCTAATTATTATAAATCTGTCGGCGGGCTCGTCGGGAGTCGGTCGCGACTAATTTTATTTGTTTTACAGTTGTAAATCCACACAAACAAGAGTTCACTCGAAGTTGATTATGCGTTCTAAATTACGACACCCCGAGAACGCATGTACTGTAATATTATAATACCTGTCAATGTCATTCATTAATCTTTATGAAACAATATTTATTTTCATTTTCACAAGGTATTTAAAATTATATCCCAAAATGCTGCTCTAATTACCCACTATGCCACCTGCGTCACGTAAAGAAGCAACTGTCCAAATTTCATATTTGTATCTGTAGCGGTTTGGCTGGGTATGATGATCAGTGATTAAGTAGATAAGATAAAGTGGGATTTGGATTTTATAAATAGGTAACATAGAAAATAGATAGATATAGAAAAAACAGAAAAGCAAATCTAAATATATATGTACAAATAAAATGTAACTACCGCAAAGTAACACATGAAATACAAATGCTCACTATAAGTTGTAAAACATATTTTAAAATTTACAGAGAGTTATTTTTAGAGTTTTTTTACCTGCATACTAAAAAGTATAATACACAAGTTTCCATACTACTTCTTTACTGAACCACCTGTTTAAATCGATTCATTAAGCACTCTTATGGCGTATTTTTGAAAAATAAAATAACTAAACTTTCAGTGAAGTGAGTTTGCATGCATTCAACAAAACCCCTCGGCTAGTCAAATTTAATTTAAACGTGCTACATTTAAAGTTTTCATGACGACCCTCGGAATGTTCAAACCTATTCAGGCGTTTTGTGGTGCGGCGAGCCGCGGCGCCGTTACGGACCAAGCGAGACTGACTCTGGCTAGATTCTGGATTATGCAAATTTTTAACTCTTATCCCAATGTAAACAAAAAAGTTGAATGAACAAGCAATACTTCCAAAAAAAAAATAGTAAAAAAAAATACAACTAAAATATTCTGTACATAAGTACTTTTATGTAGCATTTGTGAGAGAGAGCAGTATTCCTTGTGTTGTATTTGTGATACCACGTGATACTGTAGTTTTTATTATAAAGATAAACAAAATATATAAATCTTAACGGATTCAAATAAGATAATAAAACGGTGACTTATTGAAAATACATAGGTATATGGACTTACAGAAAATGACTTTCAAAAAATTATTAAGCTGTTGCTCGCCCCTATCCAAGAGTGATGCCCCGGTATAAGTGTGTTCGATTCTCCATGTTGGTCGGAGGAATAATGAAGCATTTGTCTGAATTGCAGCAAAAACTCGTGGACGGCAATCTCGCATCGAAATCCATATTAGGGTGAGTAGCATGGAAGCAAGTTTTTGCGACTATTCCGCCTCATGAAATTAATATCAATTGTGAACCCGCCTTCTATAGAGTCATAAAAAGATGTTCCTTTATTGCGTGCAGTGGCTGCTCGTGATCTGCGGCGGCAGCGGCGGCGGTAGCTGCGAGGGTGATAGCGGGCGGGACGGGTACAGAGGGGGGGCTGCAAGCTGCAGGTGTGAGCCCCAGCATTCCAGCTTTACCTGCAGCACTGCAGTCAAAGCTCTACCCCAATACCTAACCACAACATAATGCTGACTGAACTAAACATTTAAATGAGGATTCTCTATTGTTTCGCACATAGAGGTGTTAAATAGTTTCTTGCATGAAAAAGCCCAAGTAGCACTGAAGAATTTTGTTTAAATCGCATATATCTTAACAGTGCCTGTATTGTGATTTAACTAAATAAAAAACGATTTCATATAGTCACATATTTCTTAAAGGCTTCTTAGTATTCCAAAACAGCTTTTTGAGAAAAAAAAGATTATACAAATCGTAGTTAAATCATCTTAAACCTATTCAGTATTAATTAAGGTTTCAGATAAACCATAAAACTCTCTTTTCACTCAACTCTCATTATTTGTAAACTGAATTAAATCATTAAGGGATAGTTGTTCGACTTATACAGTCGCACTAATGCAAAAAAGATTTGCTATCCAAACTAAAAGCCATATTAAGACGTTTGTCCTCAAATCAGTTTTTGCTAGGCAAAACACAAATAAATTTTGTATTAATTATTATTTTATAAGTAATAATTGATTTAGAGGGACGGTTTGTACAAGATGGAGAAAAATTAAATTAGCAAAGACGTTGAAAAATTAAAAAAATAACCTTTAACACAGAAATGTCCCTTTCCCATAATTTTCCTTTTACATAATGTCCCTTTCTAAAATTGTATTTTCCCAAAATGACCCTTTCTCAAAATGTACCACATCGAAAAAACCTTTGTCGTAATGTCCCTTTTGATTTTATTTTTTGTAGACAGTTTCGAAGAAATATTTGCGAACGGTGCATTATGGGTCTAAATTGTAGGGCCTTTCACTCTTAATCGATGCAAAGTAGGTAGGTAGTTACGGTCACGGACTCGTTTAGCAAAATACATTTTGTATGATTAGTCTTTGAATAAGTATTTGATACACTTAAATAAGTTAAAAGTATTAGGTTGCCAATGCAGGTAGTTTATATATATTTTCCGAACTAGCTCTAACACAGCTTTCTTAGCTAAACAAAATATGATAACTCGATGATATGACAGCATTGAAAACCATTGCTGATTTTCTTATGGTACTTTTGTAGTTCTTAAAAAGCAGCAAAAGGCAGTGAAATAAATTATTACAACAGTTTTTGTTTTGCCACAAGTGTGAGCAGAATGGTCTGATAGAAATACTTGCCACACACACTTGACTTTATATGCAAGCTCTGCTGTTGTTTAAATGCACTTTATTGCTAAAACACCAAAAAAAACATAATAACTTTCTTTGAAAACCATAACGCTTTTAAAGAATTCTCAAAACGTCCTTTTCGCAAAATGAAAAATGACGATGAAAAAAATCGTCATGATGATGAAAAAAAAGTCATTTTGCGAAAGGAACTATAAGCGGAAGTGATGAATACTTACAAAAGCTTGAATTCGAAATTATCCTTTTAAATTCTGCCATATAGACATAGCCAAGTCACGTCACTTCCTACCCGAATCGCCAACATGCCAGCCACAAACATAGATCATATTAATTCGTTTGAACAACCTTGTAATTCATTACACTTGGTATTAGAAAAACTAACTCTGTTGCAAAACAAAGAAATCTTGATTTAACAAATCAAAGTAAAGGATCAAATAAATGAGAATAGTATTCATGAAATCAATTGGAAGTATCACTTAAATCGTTGAGGATTTACTTAATCAAACTAAAGGATCACTTAATACTGTGAGATAACGTCGGCTCCGTGCTTAAGTGTTCAAACTCCATTTTGGTCGAAAATGACTTTTTGATGCAGGATTGTTAACGATGTAATTTAGGTCCAGAAGGTCAAGTAAAAAAAGGCTTTTCCTAGAAAAAATACAATAAATTTCACGTTTTAAATTTTGAAGCCCACATCATCGTAACAAAAATTCCGTGCTTGTTTAGCCAACCTCCACAGCATTACCCAAAGTCCCGCATCGAAATATTTGTTACGTGCTTGAGTGTTCTAACTCCAGCCGGCCGACCAATCACAGCACAGTACGTCACGCTACCCGGCCATTTTGTTTTTTCTGTGATGAACTTGGTTGCTCCTTTAGTTTGCTTGCAAAAACCTAATGAATTAGTTTTATTGTGTTCAAAACTAAGAAAACTAACTGCGAGTAACGTTAAAAGCTGCAGCAGGATGGCGAGTACCAATTTCAAAACAAGCAAAAGGCGTACTTTGGCGACTTTCGAGCAATAAGTACTTTTTAATAATGTTCATTTCCGAATAGAAACTTAAACGTACTGATACAGGATGTTAATAAATTCACTTTGTAATAAAACGGTTGAGAATTAAGTATATTATTATGTTAATTCTGTTTGATAGTCCTTTTGTCTGTCTTTCACAATGGTTCAACACAACAACCAAATTTTTAACAATAATTAAGTAGGTATATTTTATCATTTCGTTATGTTTATGTTATTATTACTTGAGTCTAAATTAATTTTTTTTTTATTTCTTGATTTTAATTTCTTATACCTTTTATCATCTAAAAACAAATTTTTTTACGAAGTAATTTAATCATCCTGTATATGGTATTAGGAGGTTGGACAAACAAGCACGCAACAATTTTAAGGAACACTGTGCTATCTCCATGGCAGGAGTGTTGTATTTCCATGAACGAACATTTTTATTCGCAGTTTTGTTCAACCTCCATTTTAAAAGTATGATAAAATACGTAAAATCACAGCATCGTAAACAAATTTATTGGCAATTCCATATATTAGACTAAAAACTATGAATATGCATTTATCATTCCTGAAACTAAACATCTCGTTTGATAATAAGTAAAAAAAAACCTTCTCCTGAACAGTAAACAAATAGAAGTTGAACATTCAAGCACGGAGGCGGCGATAAGAAATCTTGATTTAAGAAATCAAAGTAAAGGATCAAATAAATCAGAATAGTATTCATGAAATCAATCGGAAGTATCACTTAAATCGTTGAGGATTTACTTAATCAAACTAAAGGATCACTTAATACTGTGAGATTTAAATGTTACTTACGTTTGATTTAGTAAAACGATTAAGTATTAAGTGAGATTTGAGGAAATCGTTTTTGAGTAAAACATTTCTAAAATAGCATTATTTCAAATCGAACTTATTCATCTTTGATTTAATTGATACTCAACTACCTTTTTGAATCCTTACTTTTCTAAATTCAGATTTCGTCAAGTAAAACAAGATTATACGCCATTTTGAACTTTTAGAAAACAGAACAACAAAATAAAATCGAAGTGATATCGTGAAAAAAGTGTGGATTTCAGTTAAATGTGACTAGTGTAATAGTTTTTACTGAAGAAATAAGTGATAATGTGATGAGAAAAGGTAATATTAATGACATAAATGATAACTTTATTTTTATTCCATATACAATTATTATTTATTTTATTGTTATTTCAAGCTATTTCGAGAGCCCGTTTGTTTTATGGCTCTTTCTATCGATTTTACACGATAAATGATCATGCGTTTAAGATTTTTATTGCTTACGACGAAATAAAACGGATTTCTAATTGTCATATTTACTTATAGTTTACAAATTCTTACCACTAAGTAAAGTTCTTGTGTTGTAGCATAAAATGTTCACCATATTTTCTTTATTATGATTACTTAAATTGAAAACGTTTTAAATTTTTCTTCGCTTAGCAAAAATTGCATTAGTGAAATAGATTATAAAACAGTTTTAATTTTGCATTTAAATCTATTTTGCTGCCTTTACTTAAACTTCAAGATATCGCGAAACCTTAGTTAAGGAATCTGGAAAACCCTATTAAATCCCAATTGCTTATGTAAGGTTAAAGTATGATTTAGCAGTAGTATTAACTCCCCCTTCGTATTCTCCTAAATACCGTGCCCACTTTTTCTTAACTGACCCTCCAAGCAAGTCTTAGGGATATCTTGAGGGACATAATAGTTTTGGCCAAGGCAATAGCTGGAATTAGCCATGTTGCCTTCAAGAAATCTTCAATACTCACTTAAATCTATCGGTTGCTACTTGGGAGGTATTAGTACGTACTAAGGCTGACATTCACAGACAGTCATTGGATGCTACTCGGTCTAGTATGATACTCGGAAAAGTCGTTGCCGATTACTGATTATCCTGGTACGAAGGGTCTTAAACACAGTCGAGCATATGCTTCCCTGTCTAGAAGTCGGAACTAAACTATGTAAATAAATTTAGAGTGGAGAACGATTTAAAGTTTCATTTTGATACTATGGAGTGCGAGTTCGAGCTGCGTCTCGACTGTGAATGTCAGCCTAAATGAATGAGGAAAAATACTGAACCATATCAATGCATTGTATCAAAATACGAATTGCAGTTTATTTAAGTGATTACATTTTATATACTTTATTATTTAAGTAACGTTATATTCGTCCGCAAGTCATCAGCTTCGTTAAATATATCTCACGCAGCTCAACTAAAAAGACCTGCAATTACTGTCAGATCGACCCCGGGTTGATCGCTTGAGAGATGAGGTCGAGAGGGAAACTTGCGAGCTCTACCTACAGAAAAGATCACTAAATTCCTAAATAGTAGACTTAGGCTGAAATTCACAGTCGAGTTGCAGCTCGAACTCGCACTCCAACGTGTCAAAATGAAACTTTAAGTCGTTTTCCATTCTAAATTGATATAGATAATCGAGTTCCGACTTTGAGGCATTAAAGTTAATGCTCAACGAAGAATGAGACAGCTCGAGCTAGGATAATCTATACTCGATAACGACCTGTCCGAGTGCAAACTCAAACGAGTAGCCTCCGAAACCCTGACTGTGAATGTCAGCATTACTTAGGTAATTAGATAACTTACTTTCAGAGGCTAGACCATTTCATGTTCTTTGAAAGATAACTTAATTTTTTTATTTGAATAGGAGTCCAAATTGGCAAAACTAGCTGGTATGAACAGTTTGAGGGCATTTGACAGTCACGTAAATATAAACAAAGCCTGCTACTAATCATATCAAAGGTTGTATAATTAGACCTTAACTTAGACTATATATTCGAAGGGTGTATGTATACATTGCATACCAAGACAAACTGTTGGAAATTTATTAAAAGCTTGATTGGCGTCAGCAGCAACAGCAGCATCCGCAGCTAGCCGACATGACATAGTGTAATGTGAACCACTGATTATGCAACGCTCCTTTCATGTAGGAAATGTCATCATGCCAAAATGTCCCAGTCACCCTTGGGCCGGGCCCGGGTGTTCTGGTAACTTGAGCCGCGGCTCGGCACGCGCTCTTTGATCCTGCGCCGTTTTGTAACGCGACGCGCCGCGCCTGAGTCGGATCATCGCGGACTGGCGAGGCTGACACGCCGCCGCCGCGCCAGTTGTAACCACTAGGATACCGAAGATCATTTGGTTCTGAAATACCAAACTATCGAGGCATCGCCATACTAATTTGCTCGAAAAGGTTCAAACGCAGAAAATATACTTACGAGTTAAATACTCACATAGACACTAAGTTAACTTAATTTTTTACATAAATAATATATACAGGGTGTCCGGGGAAGTTATTCTATGATTATCGATGGTTTTCGTCGATGATTTTCATCGACGAAAACCCCTCATATGGGGGGTCGCAGCCTTTTATAATAGGTTTTTTTAATAAAAGTGGGTTAAACTGAAATCTTAAATTAAAAGGTAAAAGCGAATGGTCTTTTTGGTAGATTGATAATTTCTGAAGTAATAGACGTAGTAACATAAAATCTAGTACCATTTTGGAGAACAACTCTAAAGCTAACAATAAAACACAAAAAAAAGTATCTGCATTTTTGTGGTAACTTTAAAAAAACGTAAAAAATGCATAAAAAAAAAAATTAATTTTCACCCACTTTAAAAAAAAAAGTACTTAAAAGCAATACTTGGTTATTTTGTTAGCAACTGAGGTAGCCTAACTACTTATCCTTCGATCAAGATCATAATGAAGGTTCTGTGAGCCTTAGATCTTTAACTGTGAATTTAAAAGTAGGCGGGGTCGAATTTTGCAATAAAAAAAACATCATACTTTTCTGCGACCCCCCATATGGGGTGTTTTCATTGATGAAAATTATTATAGAATACACCCTTAAAATTATGTTATACTTCCCCGGACACACTGTATAATAGGTATATTTTTATTTAAGAAAAGAAAAAGGGGATCCCGCGGGCTTAGTGTAGATTCGCCAAGTACTCATTTCGCCAAGTACTTTTTATTTTAACTCCATACATCGAGTTTATTTTCGCCAAGTGATTAATCAATTCATATTGCATCGTGTATTTTCGCCAAGTCGTAAAAATTATGATAGTTAGTTTCACTAATGCAGTACCAATTTAACACTAGCGTATCTGCCTCTTTCTAAGCATTTGTGAACTATGAGAAGCCTTTGATTTGATTGAGTCAGCGGTGCCAACTGAACTATCGGTATATCGAGTGTTGAAGTGTTTGTGCAAAAACGCCACTATATAAGTTCGACTACAGGATCAGAGCTCAAAGGCTGTTCTACTGCAGCGGGGATTCATTATTATGAATCCTACTATGTCTAGGGGATATCCTACCTATCTCTAAAACTATTACACTCGAGGATATCTTCAAGAACTGGAAAGATCTAGGCATCAACAGAAGACGCGGAGTAGGCAGACCTTCTACAAGGCGGTCATACAACCTAGTGAAGGCTGCGGGAGTAACACGGGATGAGGGTTGCTCAAGACCAGTTGGTATGGCCATTTGTGGTTAAAGCAATTAACGAATCACATATATTACAACATTTAAGAAGCATTCCTAAAGGACATTGGTCAAATCTGACCCAATTTCAAAAACTTTTTGAACAGTGATAATTTTGATATCATATAATATCATTACTTGTGGAGTCAGCATTGACTGTATATTTGTATTAACCCTGGGAAAAAAGTAACAAAAAAAATCTGCTAGAAGAATAAAGCTACCGGTAGTTCGCAACGAGTACCACCAAAACCCAGAGGAGAGGGTACAGAGTACCACTGATATCAATAATGTTTTTGTTTTTTGACTACTCTACTTAATTTTTCCATGCTCACAATACCATCCTACTAGTTCATGTTGCCCTGGTACTTTTAAATATAAATTTAACACTAAAATGCAGGACGATTTATTTTAAAAGGAAATAACTGTAATGTGAAACCAACTGTACTTTATAAAATTTAGTAATCAAAATCAACTTGGCGAAAATACACGGCGTTTGACACTTGGCGAAATGAGCACTTGGCGAATCTACCACCGCGGAATTGCGGGATCCCTTTTTGCGGGATTGCAATCCCTAATGCCATGACTAGGATGAGATCTTTTAGGTTTTTTTGTGCATCAACCATAGACTTTATTCACACTGTATATAAGAATTATTTAATAAATAAAGCCTCGAATTTAAATCACAGTAAGTATGTACAGTGGCGGACACGGTCGGCGTAACACTTCCGGTTTTTCTGTATTGCAAAATAGCTCTTGTTCTCTGGTAATAAAGTCTAGGGCTGACGAAACCATAGACAAATCTGTTACGGCCTCCTAGTCCGTGACTGTACTGTAATAATTATTATAAATCCTTAAATATGTATTGTAATATTTAATTTAAATCTTTAATTATTTCTAGGAAAAAAACCGTTAATTAATATAAAGTATTTTCTGGACAGCTGTTCTGAAATTTCCACAAATATTAAACATTCTTATTGATTGTTTGAGCCCTCGCCTCGGGCCAGTTGTCTAACACCAACAACTAAAAACTAACAATTAATATAGGTAATAGGTAATTGTTTTTTTTTGTTTTGTAGATGTTGTCACCTAAGTATATTGAAAATATCATGAGTTTTCTTATACACTTTGTTCTCTTATACATATTTTTGCGCCAAATATTGTTAGGTATTGAATAAGTTTTCTTATCAATCTCAGTTTCCTTAACAATCGAGGCGGGCGTATCTTTATTTTAAATGTTAATACATACCTACCTACTAAGAACATATTCAACAAAAAAATGCCTTTAATAAGTCTGGTTGGAAGTGGACCCTATTTACAGTATTGTTGTTGGCCAACACGAATAGTTTAACATTTTAACACTTGTTCGTGTTGAGATCTCTAACAATGAAGCCCCAGTTCACACCAATGTCCCGGTGACCAGGGTTAAATGAGAATTCATTTAAAATAAGAATAAAAATATCACACCCAATAGGTAGGTAACAGTGCGTGGGGAAGTTCCCCAATTTTTGTTTTTATGATCTTTTTGTCTTCGTGTTTGCTATTAAAAAAACGGCCAAGTGAGAGACGGGGCTCGCGTTAAAAATAACATGAAAAAACTACTTAAAGAATGACTTCGATGCTAAGAAAATAGACTACTGTAGACTTGGCTGTATGGACTATGTCCTTTGCCTACACAAAATGGGGGAATTAAAAAACAACAATCAATCATTAGATCGCTGCGTACTAGACAATGTATTAAGAGGCCGCGCCAGCTAAGTCTGCGCGCGTCTGGGGGCGCCACTGTATACTTTCTTGATGCTTCACCATGGAAACCGCCCATTTTCAATCTTTCTTCACGTAACTTTTCCCCACCTTACTGCTCTTCACCCGTGTAGCGAAACGAGTACCTGGTATCTTTAGCCAGAGAAACGCCTACATAACCATAGTTACTTTGACGATTAAAAGAGGTGATAGGTAAAAACCTGTTAATTACTTAAATAAAAAAAATAAATAAAATAAAAGTAAAATAATATTGAATTTGAACAGGGTGCCAGAAACACACGTTACAAAGACATCAAGAACTAATGTCTTCTCCTCCCTGGGAATCAAACCCGCAAATATGACACGTTTCGGCCGCGACATAACACTATCTATACCATACCTGGACCTTCTCCAGCTAGTGTAATAAAATTGATCCCAGTAAGAGTAAAGACATTTAAAATTCCACAGTTGTTGTGTACCTACCTCTTCCTATATTATGTTATTGAATACATCTACAGCTATAGGTACGTTAAACATCCAACAAATATTTAGTTTCGAAGAAATTTATGCCCACTGTAAACTTATATACTTTTATTGCGGACGGCGCATTGGCTGTAATTAAGCATTTATTACACGTAACTCTATCAAACTTGAATACGATCTTTTTTTAGCGCCTCGTGAGAACAGACCGCATACTTCTCAGAAAAATAAAGACGATTCCTACCTAACATTTATGGAAGGACTATTGGGTTGTTTATTTTTTCGATTATTTTATTGTCAAATCATAATGGTGCCCGCTAAAATAACAACTCTTGCTCAAGAGTTCTTTAAAATTGGTGTAAGGTTTTTCGGGCCTTGTCCGGTCGAGTGTTTATGTTGCGCGGCGGTGCTTTGTGATTCAAGAAAAAATCTAATAGAGTTGCAGTAGCTGAGCTTCCCTGTCCTCGAAATACACAGTCATACTCGTACAATGCACATGTAGCGCTCCATGCATGTGCAAGTCACGCTTTACAGTTGAGCGGTGAGCGGTTAGCGCCATCAATCAGTATCAAGCACGGCGGCTGTCGGTGCTTTTGACATGCTCTAATGCTATTCACGTGTTTTGCAATAGACCATATAACGTCTAGATTTTCGGTACCTAAGTGTTGGGTTCAAACACAATACCAACCTACTTGTAAAATAAAGTCCTAAAGGTCGGAAATTTGCGTCTCTATACTTACATTACAATCCTGACGAGCCTGTAGTGTAGACAATAATATTTAGAGTGCGTGCCTGCTAAGTCTGCGCGCGGTCCAAATATGAACCAACGGGCTGTCCCGGCGAACTTCGTTACGCTATCAATATTTTACGGCTAAAACCCGAAGTTATTAATTATAATAATATTCTTTAAAGTTAAAAAAGAAACAATTATTTTCTGTTGTCTTATAAAATTAAATATATAATTGTTCTTATGGGGCAGTTTTTCTTCTTTATTAAAAATCTATTATTCTTTAAGTAAGAGCAAAATTAGGATTTTTTAAAAACAAAAAAGTGCTACCTACCCAAGATATCCCTAGTAATGAATAGCCAGCCACCAGAGATTGGTTGGATCTAGATTTAGCCGGTATAATATTGGCTAAAGCTAGTATTAGCCGCAAACGTTTGCCTTAACCTAGTTCTAGCCGGAATTATAGTGGCTAGACCTAGTTTTAGCCGAAAACAATCGGCTAATACTAGTATTGACCGACGGTGAATGGCTATACACCTAGTTCTAGCTGGCTAAAACTAGCTGTAGCCGCACTTCGGGTTTTAGCCGTAACAAAAACATAGTAACATAATAACATAAACTCGCTTCCCGCGTCTGTCCCTATGTATTCTTCAATCATTAAAACTATGTAAAGGATTTTTTAATCGATAGAGTAATTCAAGAGGCAGGTTTAGAAGTATAATACATGAGCAACATAGAAGTAGGTTAAGCGGTACGAAGTTCGCTGGGTCGACTAGAATAATATAAAATACTACTACAGACTGGCTCTTTAGACTATATATGCTCTTTGACTGCCCAGAATGACCGAATAAAAACGCAAACAACAACAACAAACCACCAATTGTCAAAATATAAACAAGGGGAAAAAATTGCACCTTGGGTTACGTTATTTGAGTTTAAGTAAGGAACCCTATTTTTTTGAAAATATTAATATAGTCTTATATGTCACTCGGGGATGATGTAGCTTCCCAACGTTCCCAACAGTGAAAGAAAGTTCAATCGGTTCAGTAGCTCCGGAGCCTATTCGATGCAAACCAACAAATAAACAATCAAATATTTCCTCTTTATTATTGGTATAGTTTTGGTATGGGGCTTCAAACAATATATAGTCAAAGTTATCTATAGGGTATAGATTATAAATCAGTCAGTCGAACAATTTGTTGGGCGGTTGAAGTCGCGCAGACTTATGTGTGGCGCGTTTTCAGCTCTAAATAAATAAAATTAAATAAAAAGAAAACAAAAACATCAATCCAAAAACTTGAGATAGCCGTAATAAAATTGACCGTAATCCATAATAAATGTACAACAAGGTATAAACTAGTATGAGTTGACTTGACACAAGACTATAACTAATTAACTAGTGCTATGAATATCTCTCTTGTTTTTCATTAGGTATATATAAATCTAAAGATAATGTTAAATTTAAGCTGCTGCCGAACAAAGTCTGTAAAGGCCACAAGCCGCTACCTCGATCGGTTTTAATAATTCTAGTGTTGCTATTTCCAAAAATGTATGGCCCATCCTATATCATGCAAAGACTTGGTCCTGAAAATTTCCGCAACGCTAAAAAATTAAACGTGTATATTGTTACCGTAAAATAACGCATGCGTTGCGTTATAATTCATGGGTTAGGTTATAAATTTACGTACGTCATACTTTTACGTTTATAAACCAACGTAGGTTAGGGTGTTTATAAATTTACGAAAAGTATTATTTTCCGGTAACATATACATATTTTAGTAAAATTACAATATGAAACAAAGCATTTTATTTTTAAATTAACTATTGTTTATGCTTTGTGCTGTGCACGTTCTTTCAATGTTTATTTTCTAAAATCTTACAAAAAAGCTTAAAATATCTTAGGTTTGGAAATCGATGTTGCGAAAATACATTTCTGCGAGCGGGACGGTGCATTGCATTTTAAATTTTTTAATAAAATGACTATTGATTTTCATCGGTGAACATTGTAATGATGGAATCAGTGATGTTTCCTGGGTCGGGTGGATTTGTAGGTATGTACATACAAATGCTTTTCGTAAAGTAAAGGAAGAGCGGTAAAGAAAAGGACGTTTTAGACTAGAAAATTATTATTTGAAACTTATGCTGCATGCTGTTGTTTGTTCTTACAAAATAAATAGTGGTTCGATTCACGCAAAGTTGAGCAACAGGTTCGTATGTGATGCGCGCCGGAGGTATCGTATCCAATAGTTATGCAAATAGCGACCGGCCTATAATGAGTGCCGGGCGTTATTTAGTGCCGCGTCGTAACTCAAACGCCGAACGCGGCTTTGACCGTCTGTGGAGTCGAACATTATACGAGAGTACATTTATATAAACTATTTTTTAAATATTTTAATTAAATTACTAATACTTATTACCAATTTAAGTACCTTTTTTACACATTGATTTTTTTTTTAATGAATATTATTATAAAAATATACATATAAGTAAAAAAATAATACTTTAATCATAACAGGAATACGTACGTAATAGGTACTTTATACTTGTTTCGAAACAAAAAAAAAAAATATTTAGATACCTAACCAAATTTCCTTTTAAAAATATGATGCAGGAAAAACATTTCTCTTTAGAATTTAGCTGGCGATAAATAATAAGAAGGACAAATTGAGTAAATTATTGTTCTTTACTTATAATTTTTCTTTATATAATTAATTCGTTTTTAGGCTGACTATTGCTCTTTTTCTGTACATCTACTGAGAACCTAACATAATAATAATTCTGTTTACATTACAGCCCGCGCGCATCCATAGCTTTCACTGTGATCTCATCTCACACCTCTGCACCAAGAACAAAAATTAATAACATGTTGATTTTTAATTTTTGTTCTCTTGCACTTATTATTATTTAAACTAAATTTCGAGGTATTATTTATGACTATTTATATAACATATGTTGATCATTTTTCAATGTTTCCACACAATTAACACTTCATTGCCCCGTTAATCTCGTGTGGCTGTGGTCCGGAGCGTCGAAGGTTTTGTTTTTGACGGCGCGCGCCTCGAGCTCCACTCGAGAAGTCGAGACTATGGACCATGGAGCCTGCCTAACTGCTCGGGATCGATCACGTCACGAGAAACCGATTTCGCGCACATTTTATTTATACAGTTTAATGAGGTCAAACTGTATTTTAATTTATTCAATTATAATTTTCTCCGTATTATTCAAAAATATACATTAGGTTTTAGGTAGCTTTACTGGAGGTCTACTTTTCGGGTTTGCTGTATGGTAAATACATGACATCCAGTCTAAAATAAAATACGTCAAATAACTAAAATGCTCTCGAACTTTTTATGAAAAACAGGGAACTGTCAGTCAGGTCAGGGGTGGCATTCTCTTAGATAATAACTCAAATAAAAAAAATTTAAACCCCCTGACCCAGTCAGACCCCTCATCAACTTAACTAGAACTAAAGCTTATCATCTTAAAAAGATCATGGTTGCCTTACCATATACTTTCAATATAATTGAAGCAACACGAAACCAAATTCACCAGTCATCCTCTATTAAAGAGCTGCATCTTCAAACGGCAGATCAGGTCATGGTTACCTCACTATATACTTTTAATATCATTGAAGAAACACGGAACCAAATTTCAAATCGATAAAACATATGGAAGGTGGTTAGATCCCCTCATCCACTATTTCAGAGCTGATCATCTTCAAACGGCAGATCAGGTCATGTTTACCTTAAGGCGCTATATGAGTTTTTAAGGTTCTTTAGATCAAGTCATTCTCTTAATCTATAGAAGGTAAAGATCTGGAATTTCAATATTAACCTTTTTGAGGATATAACAAAGTTTTTTATAATTGAGAAACACTAGTGGAATCAAAAAACCTCCATACATTATTTCGTCAAAGATAACCATTCCAAAAAACGGGAATAGCTAGGTCTTCGAAATTACTAACTAGTTTTTGTTGAAACTACATAGGAATAATGATAATAAAGTAAATTAAATTCTGGTAATTAAAATTTGATTTGAAAGTTATAATTAAAAAGATATTTAATATTTATTACTTTTTCGAATAAAATGTAGTAACCGATGTGGGCGACTGACATATGACTGTTCTTTTCCCTCAGTATGTTTGAGGGAAAAGGACAGCCTTTGATCCTCGGTCGTTTGATTTATTTCGCGTATATCGTCTTAACATAAACTTTCAATATTATTGAAGTAACACCGTACCAAATTTTAAATCGGTAGGACAAATGGAAGGTGGTTTGAACCTCTCATCCATTATTCAAGAGCTGATATCATCTTCAAACGGCAAATCACGTCATGGTTACTATACCATATACTTTCTGTATCATAGATGTAACATGGTACCAAATTTCAAATCGATCGGACATAAGGAAGCTAGTTAGATCCTCTCATCCATTATTCAAGAGCTGATCATCTTCAAACGGCAGAACAAGTCATGGTTACCTTAACATATACTTTCAATATCATAGATGTAACATGGTACCAAATTTTAACTCGATCGGACATAGGGAAGCTAGTGATATCCTCCCATACATATTCAAGAGCTGATCATCTTCAAACGGCTGATCAGATCTTCATCAGACATGGCTAAGAACACTCGGCCTGAAATTATATATGATACAAAAAAACTAAACGAAAATCGGTTTAGTCGTTTGGATGCCACAGACAGATACACAGACAGACAGACAGACAGACAGACAGACAGACAAACAGACAGACAGACAGTTATTAATACACGTTAAAATTATAACACCCCTCTCGGAATTTTCGTTCGGGGGTTAAAAATAATTATGATACTTTGTCAATTGTCAAATTTTACCTCGCAACTCTAAACAAAATTTCCAAAGAAAAGCTACTAAGGTTCGCTGTTGTATGATATTAATATTGACTTGCGCTAAGCACATAGTGGCTGTCGAAATAAAAGAATGCGGCTGACTTGTCTGAGTCAAAGAAGTTCTCGTAGCTACTACACTTGTATAGCTTCATGGTCTGAGTAGAGATATTTTGTATTCATCTGAGTGCAGAGAACGAGTCGCACAATACGAACATCTCTAACTTTAGTCAGTCGGATATCAGTCTAAATACTAATCAGTAGGCCCATTGCGGTTCTTAATGGTAATGGAACGGATTACGAGAATGAAAATTGTTTAATCAAAATTGACATTTCAGTTGATGGATATCATTGGTATTGCGGTAGCAAAACGAATAATTATTATAGCTATGGTTATGAACAAAATAATTGTTTGAATGATGAAGTACGGTCGCTTTTAATATAATTATTTCACCCAATTACACGATTAAAAAAGATTTTTCAAGGTTAACAAAATTCAACCAAAAACAAACTCATTAACAATATCGATACAGGAAGCAAGTGAGTCGCCTGTATAATTTGATAGTTGACATCCATGAATACACTTCATTTTAATCCCCATTTTCATTCGAAAACAACGGCTATGCCATGAAATGTCAAAATAGTCGAATAGTTCAGTCAGCCATGAAAATGGAGATTGAAGTTAGTAGTTGTAGTGTAGGTTGTATCCAGACTGAATATAAAATATCAAATTTACTTTCATTTACATGAGCATTGAGAACCGCAATAAGCCTGCAGGCCGATCCTCCTAAACGACATGGGTGTTTGGTTTGACAAAATGGTGTAAGAACTCAAAAAGTAATATTATATTTAAATATAAAACTGTTTAGCAATATGCCATACATACAACGTAGATTTATAATAGTGTATCAGAAACATCAGATACTGTCCTCATCAATCAAGCAAATAAATAAATAAAATTATTGCCAACCAAGATAACTTTGTTTTGTACGTACTTACTATGAAATTCCTTAAAATTCTGATTCGTACAAGTGTTTTGTGAAGTGGAACAAACCTCCAAATATCTCCAAACGATCGCAGTTATCATTAGTATGATTTTGATACTTATTTATTTATTCGTATGGCTGCACTGAATACGCTAGTAGTGATTTTGATACTGAATTGTAAACTCTACAAAAAAAGTAATTGCATAGCGGTCAATTACCGTCGTAAAGTTCTTAGGTAGTTCTCAATTTTTTTTAACCATCGAAGTTTGAAATCGAATAAAGTTCAAAATGATTATTTAACATCCATAATTAAACAATGAATATGGAACTGTAAAAACGTCAAATAAATCAGATTTATAAAATAAACACAGTCGTCTTTAACGGAGATAAAATGAAAATTTCTAATTTCACTGGTTCATTTCATGCGGCTGTAAACCTTCGGTTATGATTAAATCTGCAATACCATCAAGTTCGCGTGTGTTCCAAGCGAACACATAAAACAGCTGAGCACATCGCCGCCCCGGCCCGCCCCGCTGTCGCCGCGCCACCACACCACCCGAGCCCGAGCCGTAGCAGACTAGCAGATGGGTGAAAATCCCAAGCGAAAAAAAAACATGGCAAACTTGATTTCGGTAGTGCAATGTGCTCGTTTATCATTGGTATATTTTTTTTAGTAGTGTACGTACTTCTCCACCTTGGCAAAAAAAATCATTGAGAAAGAGCTTCTATAACACCTAAAAAAAATTGTAGAAGTGTCATTTTATCATCACGGTGGCTTGTCCTGAACCCAATTTCACTCGTAAAGTATCTTCTCCTACAATCACGTTCACGATTTTGATTTAAATCGATTTGCGTATCATTTTAGTATAATATAGGCTATCAATAAAAACTATTGTTGTTTGTTTATCTATTTTCTTACTCATTTGACAAGCACTTAACTTTTGTCCTGATAAATGTTATCATTTCAGAGGACAGTAAGTTTTAGATCGATAGCTCTGGCAAAACTGGGTTTTCCTCGCCTCGGATTAGTCCAGCTTAACCTCTAAGTGCACAAGCGCCGCTTATAACTACTTTGTGGATCCCCACAAAAAAATTACTTTATCATTTCAGTGATGAGGGGACAAAATTGACTTTCATTTCGGTGGCCGTTATAAATTTCGGTGGACTCATTCATTTTCAGTACAAAATCTATCATTTCGGTGGACATTTTTATCATTTCGGTGTACCATTTTATCATATCGGTGGACACTTTTCATTTCAGTGGACTCATAAAAATTTTAAACTTAAATATTTCATTAACTTTTGATTTTATTCGATGGCCACTCACGCACATTTTACAAAACAGGTTAAAGTTTTATTAGACACCAAATATATGTCAATAACATTAAAAATAAAAAAATCCACCGAAATGATAAAAATAATCAGCTTGTTGATTTTCACCCAGATATACTAAAACTAAATTAAAATTTACATTATACTTAAAGTTCTGACTTATTTTTATGTTTAGAGTTTGCGTAATAACGATTACTATACGTAGACATTAAAGGCGTTTTCGATGCATGGTTCGTGTGTGTGTGTGACTTTTATGAACATCTTTAAATTACCTTCAACCGATCATAAATCTGCATTATTTCAGGGGTCAACGACTAATGTCGACTAACGACAAACAGAAATTTATGTTTGCAAACGCAATTCAATTGCAAACGACAAGCTGTAAAATAAACCAAATAATTTGTGTTTAAATTTAAAAGTTAAAAAATTGTTTGTATGTAGGTATCTATTTGTTTTATAGAAAAACAAAATTTGTATTTGTCTGTTGAAAACACTTTGTGAGTAATTGAAACTTTCACCTTGAACATTAAAAATAAAAATTTTCTAACCGTTGATTGCAGAACAATGGTCCTTTCCTAATATCATCTGACATGGACCGACTGGTAATAAAGAGGTCCTATGGCTCCGTTAGAACTTAGAATAAATATTGTGTTAAAGGCACGGTGCGGGGCGGGGCGGCGGCGGCGCCCGCAGAGTGACGCTTCTCATCGTTTAAAAAACGATAACCAAGTTTCTTTATGAGCGATTCAAATAAGCGAACTTCAGAAACCGAAACGTCGACGAAAAAAAAGTACCCTCGGCATTCTTGCTTCCTCCTGTTTCACCATTGGCCACGGCTCGTTAAATTTAGTAAATTCAGAAAGTATGCGCTTAGCTTCTTTTAAAAAGTACATTCCTGCTCGCTAGCTAGATTTTGTACAAAAGTCGGATAAATAAATATGCTGTTACCACACAGAGAGCGCTTACTGTGAATTTTTCCAACTTTTACAATGGAATGATATTCCTGTAATTTTCTTTGTAATGTGCTTTCAAGTGAGTATAGAATGTGGTCTTAATTGCAGCTATCATATTTTTTTACAATGTTGAAAATGATAGGTAGTTAAACTAAATTTCTAACGGCTATTGTTATAGTTAAGATTTATTTTTATAACAGATATTATTGTGTTCTATTCAATTGAATTATGATCTTATTTTCATATTTAATACATAATACAAGTATGTAATCAAGATAACTAAATCCTTTAAAAACTAATCACTAGAGGCCACAGATGTGCATGCAGATTCAAGAGCACACTCACTCCGCCCTAAAATTATACGGTCAGGCAGGATAGCTGGTATATAACTATTAAATTAAATAAAAGCAACTCCAATAAAAATATTAAATAAGATATTTAAGTTAGATGCTGTGTAAATGAACAAATATCAAGATTATAGTAAAAGGATTATTTACTGATTAACTAAGAGACTGAAAAAACATTGAATAAGAACACCCCAAACCGCTTGAAAATCGCTCTTTGATTTTCTATCAATTCTGTTTTCATATTTTAAATATATAAAAATAAAATTTGATAACTATGGAAATATTAATTTACTTACTTTGAAAAAAAAAATTAGGAACAATCCGAACAATACAGAAAAAATAATGTATAGGTAGTATGTACCGGAAATGCTAGTATTTAAAAAAAATGTACATCAAAACCGAGACATGTTAATCGTACAGTTCGATTGATCACCCGTCTTCCCAAGGCGCGCTCAGGCGGCTTTCAAAGGATGGGGTGTTACAGACGTCATAATTTATGATACGTCTTCGTTTCTCAAGAAAAAAGACGTCATTAAGCATTCGACAGTAAACTGGGGATTTAGTTTCACCCCGGTACAGTAATTCATTACTTTGGGAAGCAGTCGGCATGGCTGGCGTGTTTTTTTACGGGTTTAATAGATCGCACTGGCGCTGGCGCTTGCTTAGGCAAGCTTACAACTTACATTCAGCTCATATTTCAGCATTCCCATGGTTACAAAATGCTTTGGTAAAAATATAAAATAAGAATATTCTCATTAATTTTATAACTATATTGTGTAATGTAAGTGGGTAGTACAATCGTGCAAATATAATATTGTATTCACGCACAAGCCCAGTAGCTTTACCCATATCATAATAATTAATTAACTTGCACCATCGTCGCTCGTCGCCTGGAGAGCTAAATACATCGTGTCAAGTTTCACAAATAAAACGATTTATTAAAAAAATCCTTCGGCTGGCATCAACGACTCGGGATGAATCGCTCAATCAACACATCCACACGGCGTCCGCTTTATACTCATTTTTAAATTCATCACAATGCCTCGGTCAACAAAACCATGGTGAGTTAGCACAATCTTTAACTTGCTCGCTGCCTACCGGGACCGGGCCAAGTGCATGATAAAGATTACGGCGGCTCATTAGAGAAGTTATAAATCTGGTATACAGGAAAAAAGCTTAGAATAGGTCAACTAAACCTATGAAATTAATATGATAACTAAGACATAATAACAGTACTCGTACTTGGATGGGCACCCACCAGGTTATTGTAAAAAAAGGAATAGTGCAGTACCTCGCCTCTCGCAGTATAGAGCATCAAAACCACTTCAATACCAATTAGAATAATTAGTCTAATGACTTACAATAAGTGATACTTTGTAAGTATCCTATATGTTGCATATATGTTTTTTTGACTATTGACTTTTTTGACTTTTGATCTTCACGCTTAAAAACTTCATAGTGGTTTCTCTACGAGAGCCTACACAGAAGTCAAAAAAAAATTGATAGGTATATAAGAAACTATATTGGGCACCAACAACAATGTTGTCTACATGCAATCATCGATAATGATCATGTATATCGGCCGGAGCTGGACCGGGCCAGCCCAGCCAGTTCTTATTTACTTGCTGCACATTGAATGGATACGTGTGACTCGACAGCATTAAGCGGTTTTTAGTTAAATTGTATTTGTATCAGTTTTCTCTAGATTTAATTTACTTACAGGTAACTAAGTACTTACCTACTTGACTTGATTTTAAAAAGTAATTTTTATTCGCCAACTGGTAAAGTGTACATTGTACTCTGTGGAAAACCTCCTGATTTCATTTGTTGTTGAAACTTAAGGTTTTCTAGTCTTAAATGACTGAACTATTACCAATCTATCTATATATATAAAACTCAAAGGTGACTGACTGACTGACTGACTGACTGACTGACTGACTGACATAGTGATCTATCAACGCACAGCCCAAACTACTGGACGGATTAAGCTGAAATTTGGCATGCAGGTAGATGTTATGGCGTAGGCATCCGCTAAGAAAGGATTTCCCAAAATTCCCTCAGGAACGGGAATTACGGGACTTTTTAGTTAGTATGAAAAATCGACATTATTGAGTGTATTGACGTAAAACTTGGTGTACAGGTTTCTCAGTGAATGAAAAAGTGTTGAAAGAAAGAAATTTACAAAATTCCCACGGGAACGGGAATTACGGGACTTTTTTAGTAAGAATGAAAAAACGACATCCTTAAGTGTTATGACGTGAAATTTGGTGTACAAGTTCTTCAGTAAATGTAGGAATGTGGAAAGAAAGTATTTTACAAAATTCCCACGGGAACTGAAATAACGGGACTTTTTTGTGAGAATGAAAACTCGACTTCCTTGAGTGTATCGACGTGAAATTTGTGTACAGGTTCCTCAGTAGATGAAAGGGTGTTGAAGAAAGGAATTCACTAAATTCCCATGGGAATAGGGTTACAGGACTAATTATTTAGTATGAAAAATCGATTTCCTTGAGTATGCCAACGTGAAATTTGGTCTACAATTGTAAGGATGTTGGAAGGAAGAAATATACTAAATTCCCACGGGAACGTAAAACGGGACTCTTTAGTTAGTATTAAAACAATGTATATACATTTCTTTATTTCCACGTAAAAATAGGAATACGGGTTCTTCAGTGGGTGTAATTAGATTCAGAGTTCTAATAAGAAAAAAATAACCAAAATTCACATGGAACGGAACATTCCCAAAAACATAAAGCGCCTAAAAATCTTCAACTTTTTTTTACTCGGGTAGGTACATATATTAGGTATGTAGGTACGTATATCCAACTACTTTTACCCAACCAGCTAATTGAAATGTTAGAAGTTTCAGTGTCTGAATGGTGGAGTGTAGAAATTTTTATGAATTTACGGAGTTGCCACGGGAACTGAAATAAAGATAGATATTTTCAGGGGGTATGGGTGCGATTAGAAATGATGTCACCAAAATCCTGAGTCGTTAAACAACCAGTAATTAAAGATTTTAATGAAAAAGCGCGTGCGAAGCTGCGGGCAAAAGCTAGTAATCTATATATATAAAACTCAAAGGTGACTGACTGACTGACTGAGTGACATAGTGATCTATCAACGCACAGCCCAAACTACTGGACGGATTAAGCTGAAATTTGGCATGCAGGTAGATGTTATGGCGTAGGCATCCGCTAAGAAAGGATTTCCCAAAATTCCCTTAGGAACGGGAATTACGGGACTTTTTAGTTCGTATGAAAAATCGACATTATTGAGTGTATCGACGTGAAACTTGGTGTACAGGTTCCTCAGTGAATGAAAGAGTGTTGAAAGAAAGGAATTTACAAAATTCCCACGGGAACGGGAATTACGGGACTTTTTTAGTGAAAATGAAAAATCGACTTTCTTGAGTGTATCGACGTGAAATTTGGTGTACAGGTTCCTCAGTAAATGTAGGAATGTTGAAAGAAAGTAATTAACAAAATTCCCACGGGAACTGGAATAACGGGACTTATTTAGTGAGAATGAAAAATCGACATCCTTAAGTGTTTCGACGTGAAATTTGGTGTACAAGTTTCTCAGTGAATGTAGGAATGTGGAAAGAAAGTATTTAACAAAATTCCCACGGGAACTGAAATAACGGGACTTTTTTGTGAGAATGAAAACTCGACTTCCTTGAGTGTATCGACGTGAAATTTGTGTACAGGTTCCTCAGTAGATGAAAGGGTGTTGAAGAAAGGAATTCACTAAATTCCCATGGGAATAGGGTTACAGGACTTTTTTAGTGAGAATGAAAACTCGACTTCCTTGAGTGTATCGACGTGAAATTTGTGTACAGGTTCCTCAGTGAATGAAAGAGTGTTGAAAGAAAGGAATTTACAAAATTTCCACGGGAACGGGAATTACGGGACTTATTTAGTGAGAATGAAAAATCGACATCCTTAAGTGTTTCGACGTGAAATTTGGTGTACAAGTTCCTCAGTGAATGTAGGAATGTGGAAAGAAAGTATTTAACAAAATTCCCACGGGAACTGAAATAACGGGACTTTTTTGTGAGAATGAAAACTCGACTTCCTTGAGTGTATCGACGTGAAATTTGTGTAAAGGTTCCTCAGTAGATGAAAGGGTGTTGAAGAAAGGAATTCACTAAATTCCCATGGGAATAGGGTTACAGGACTAATTATTTAGTATGAAAAATCGATTTCCTTGAGTATGCCAACGTGAAATTTGAGCATGTTGGAAAGAAGAAATATACTAAATTCCCACGGGAACGTAAAACGGGACTCTTTAGTTAGTATTAAAACAATGTATATATGTCGTGGCCAAATCGTAAAATTGGCCATTTCATGATCTGACCGGCCATTTCATGAAAAGAGCACATTTCATGAAATGGCTAATATTCCTTTGGCCAGATTGTCGAAACGTCAACGTTTAACGATTTGACCGACCACGTTTGGCCAAATCGTTGTTGTTTAACCTAAAAATTTAAATTCCATTTTTTAAGTTGTAAAGTTCCCAGTACTAGCTAAATATAAATAATCTAGCTCAGAACACAATAACAAGTAAAACAAAAGTTATTTTACTATAATTCGAGTAATGTATGATTTAAATACGGACCTTTAAAAAATAGTTCGGAACTCCATGGTTCTTGAAGTTGCTTTCGTTTATCGATTGGTTTGCATAAAACTCACAAATCAAAACGTAGTTGTTCTGTGCTTAATTTTATCGTCTTTTTCCTTACTTAAATTCCCTTTTTTCAATTTATTATTGTAAACCGTAATGGCGCGTCACATCAAATCACACAACACACGCTACAACAGCGCCACTAGCGAGGAATTTTTTTACTATTCAACGATATGATCGCTAACGTTAAGCCATTTCATGAAATAGTCATACGATCATTTGGCCAAATCGTTGAACGTTGAGATGTTAACGATCTGGCCAACGAATATTGGCCATTTCATGAACAATTCAAACTTCATGAAATGGCCGGCCATATCATGAAATGGCCAATTTTACGAAATGGCCACGACATCTATATTTCTTTATTTCCACGTAAAAATAGGAAAACGGGTTCTTCAGTGGGTGTAATTAGATTCAGAGTTCTAAAAAGAAAAAAATAACCAATTTCACATGGAACGGAACATTTCCAAAAACATAAAGCGCCTAAAAATCTTCACCTTTTTTTACCTCGAGTAGGTACATATATAAGGTATGTAGGTACGTATATCCAACTACTTTTACCCAACCAGCTAATAGATATGTTAGAAGTTTCAGTGTCTGAATGGTGGAGTGTAGAAATGAATTTATGGAGTTGCCACGGGAACTGGAATAAAGATAAATATTTTTAGGTGCGATTAGAAATGATGTCACTAAAATCCTGAGTCGTAAATCAACCAGTAATTAACGATTTAAATGAAAAAGCGCGTGCGAAGCTGCGGGCAAAAGCTAGTAATAAATAATTTTTCCCATCCATCCAAAAAGAGGACTTTTTGGTAACTTTTTCTAGTCATAAAGTGACTGCTTATTGTGTTTCCGGCCTGTAGCAGGGATTTATGAATTTCCATTCATTCTTGATTTGCCTGGTCAATTATGAATTCATAAACAAAAAGTCACATTTTCTAATGGATGGGATAAAAAGTGTTTTTTACTTTTTTCTTTTTATTTTTCCTAGGTATCAGTTTTTTTATGTTTTAGATTAGAAAATTTGCCCTTCGGATGGAAAGAAAAATAAAATATAGGGTAACATGCCCTATTACGGTGCGTTTTGACGACATTTTAAAGTAGGGTAAGAAATTAAGCATTTCTAAATATGTTAGCAGATATTTGATTTTTTTTTTGACACTCATGATAATTATATTTTCTATTTTAGTTGTCGTTTTATTTATTTTAGAGTGATAATTCATTTTAAATAAATATTTTTTCTGACAATTCGGAATTCCTATTACGGCGGCAAAAAAAAATTTGAAGCCCATTACGGCGGTAAGCACAGCCTATTACGGAGTATGGCATGACAACACACGATCGATGAAACATTTTGCTCATGGTTCCGTGCAATCAGAAAATGGTATGCAATGGGTGTAATTGTTACTGGCACTGTACATAAATACAGGGTCTTCCTAGTAAGGGGCTATTTTGATAACATTTTGTGTATCAACTATTTAATAAACGGCCTCGCGCTAAGAAGTTTCCATTAATATAATTAGTTTAGAAAACACGAATAATGAATATTTGGCTGTATGGGCTACTATTTTCCTTTGCCTGACCTGAACGGGCGAATAACAAAACAACAATCAATCAATCAATCTACGGTATCATTACATTCTCCCATCTCTCTGCACAACGGAACGGATTGAATTAAATATGGGGACAATTTTCTTTTTATAAGCCGCGTTGATAAAGAAACGATTTGAAAATGGCGGCCGAACGAATTCCAGCAGATGGTTCCAGCAGAATCATCAGCGCTTTAGACCTCTGGTCTGGAGCACGAGCTGAGTTGGGACCCTTTTGCAGTGTTGATATACGAACACATAATGTGCCATTTACTGTTTGTTTTATTTCGTTTACTTATATGTATCTGGTGTATACATTATTCTTTGTGTGTATGTATATCATTACATTGGAAATAAATTTATTATCTATCTATCTATCTATCTAATTGAACGAGTTGAGAAGAGAGACAGCCCATACAACGGCCGCCATTTTGAGATCTTTTTTTTTTTTTGGGCAGGTTATACCCATAAATGTGCAAATTTTGCTGGCTTATTAACATTATTTTTAATATTTGGTTGTTAATCTACATTAAGTTGTGTACCCGAAAGCTTAATCAATAAAATGACAAAAACCAAAACTGAGAACTTCCTATTTTCTAACATCAGTTAAAAATAGGTACTAAAACCCTTCTTCTGAATTTAAAAAATACTTTTGTGAAAATCGGTTTTGACAAAAACGAAATAATCGCGGACAAACATGCATACAAACATACCTACAGGTCGAATTGATAACCTCCTTAACCTCGTTATAAAACAATTGCTGTTTGTTTTTCTCCAACTTTAATTTGAAAAAGGGTCCGGACGAGGGTTTTAATAATCCTACTAATATTATAAACGACAAAGTTTATAATAAAGGATGTCTGTAACTCTTTCACGTAAAAACTACGAAATAGATTTTAATGAAACCTTACGAATAAAACATATTTGAAGGAAAATTTAACTGGCGAAGCAGCGGGGTGCAGTCAGTGAAGGTTTAGTTAAACGGTAAAAAAATATGGAAAATGGATTTTTACCCAAGCGGACAAAGTTAAAAAAAAGAAAGATTTTTTTACAACAAAATTGATACGAACATGCAATAAAATGGACAACAAGACAGTAAACCAAAATACAATAATAAATAAAACAACCAACGAATCATAATCAATTTTGTATGGTGTGTCAAAGTTTCGGTAAAATCTAGTAGTAAATTATTATATTGATGGGAAAATACGATAAATCTAACCTTAGTATACATTTTTGTGTAAGTTTTTTAATTATTTACTTACCCTGTTATTCATAAAAAATTAAAGTGCATTTTAGTTATTTTACGTATGTCAATTTAGACAGAATGTCACGTATTTACCATACAACAAACCAAATAAGTAGACCTGCAGTAAAGCTTTTTAAAATGTACGGTATCTTTATGAATAATACGGTTAAATTATTAGCTCTGTAATTTCCATACACCGTGTTAGGATTCCTTACACCCTAATACGGTAGGTACTAAAATATCTAATGAGTTTTTATATCCTAATTCTGAAGTATAATGTTAAGATATTTTAGTAATGTAAGTTATTACTTACAAATAAGAGCACTCTGACTTTACCATTAAACTCTCAAATCGTTAGTAATCGTTGTATTAGACTATTTTTCATCATTAAAACTCATATGTTAGGTTTCACAGTATTCTAACAAACTTAAATTTTAGTGTCAACTTTAAGCGTAAAAAAAACAAGGTTTCTAGTTTAAAAACATGTACCTCCAAAATTGGTTTTATACTTGAGAACTAATGAAAATTACACTTAAATAACGAAATGTTCATAAATGATATTTATTATAGCACTAAATTTATAAATTACCGTTACTGCGTTTTTCCTATTACCGATGGTACCCTCCGTAATAGGCGGTACCCTCAAATAGCCTTCCTAACACGGCGGACTTTTGTTTACTCATATTTACTTGTTTTATTTGATTTTAAACAGAAATCAACTTGATTAACTAAGACTACTTGAATGTAAAAAGTATTCGAATATAGTAACATAATCTTAAAGTGTTTGTTTGAAGTAAAAACGAAGTCCGAAAATTTAATGTTCTACCGCGAGTCAGTCTGCGTTTGTATGAAACACCTTATCGCTTCGCTGACGTTACACAAAATAATTAATTTAAGTAATTTTAAACGATTTTAAACGCGAGAGTGCTGGGTAATAAGTTACGTGTTAGTTTTCCTTGGACACTATGTAGTCACCTTTACCATACACAGTCACAACGAATCATAAATTGCAAAAGATAAAATAGAGCCGTAATAGGACGTGATTTTGACTACCGCGGTAATAGGACGTTTTACCCTACTAGCTTTTGCCCGCAGCTTCGCACGCGCTTTTTTTTTATTAAAAACGTTAATTGACTCATTTTCAAAAAAAATGTACATGGCATAAAAAAAAAACGTGTCGCAAAAGTTTGATCCCACATAAATCCCAATTTTATGATCGTATTTTCTAATTCTGAGGTTTTACTAGGTGGAAATCTTATTCTGCATACGAACATAATCATTATCTGTGATAATGTGCATTTATTTATGGTGAAATATTCCAATTTCTGAAAACGTTTTTTTTTCTCCCCATACAAATTGCAAGTGTCGCACTGGTCTTTTTTTTTCTCTTTCGCCTAAAATTATATTTTTTTGTTTATTTAGAGCACTCATTAAATTTTTATCTCATTAAGTAATGTTCAAATTGTATAGAAATTATGAAAATAAGCATAATCTAATACAAAAATATAAAGTAATAATACAAAATTAACATGTCGCAAAAAATTACAGTTTCGTAACAGACAGTTTCAAAACAAGAACTCACTAAGAATTTTTGAATTTTCTGAACGCGTTCCTAATAATTACCAATGCCGAAACATTCGCGCTTCTGATCGGCTGTTAGAAAACCGTCTTGGCCTCTCAATTATAATTTTTTCGCCGGTCGTTGTTGGCGGATCCTGTGTTTACGGTTTCGTTACTGCAACGTCATGGACATTTTTTACCGGAACTAGCACGGGTACATAAGTGATAATTAAATATGTTGTGTATTTGAATGTATTAATCCTTTTTATATACACATTTACCTGAAAATAGCGTTTTTGTGAAGTCATATTACACAATTTAGGTTATTTTTCTCTCACAGTTTAGTTACATTTTGTTGAAAAAGTTACAGTTTCGTTGCATTTCGTTACGAATTATTAGAATTTACGGGTTCGTTACGTACAACTTTTTTGAAAATGACTCAATTACTGGTTGATTTACTACTCAGGATTTTGGTGACATCATTTCTGATCGCACCCTTACTCAAGTTGACATACTCAAGGAAATTGATTTTACATACTAAATAATTAGTCCGGTAATCCCCGTTCCCATGGGAATTTAGTTAATTCGTTTCTTTCAACATCCTTTCATCCACTGAGGAACTTGTACACAACTTTAACGTCGAAGCACTCAAGGAAGTCGGTTTTCATTCTGACAAAAAAGTCCCGTTATTCCCGTTCCCGTGGGAATTTCGAAAATTACTTTCTTTCATCATTCCTTCATTCGACATGTTCTGAGGAACCAAATTTCACGTCCATCAAGGATGTCGATTTTGCATTCTTACTAAAAAGAGTCCCCTAATTCCCGTTCCCATGGGAATTACATACACATACACTTAATAATCTCGATTTTTCATACTAACTAAAATGTCCCATAATTCCCTTTCCTGGGGGAATTTCGGGAAATCCTTACTTAGCGAATGCCTACGTCATAACATCTACCTGCATGCCAAATTTCAGCCCGATCCGTCCAGTGGTTTGGGCTGTGCGTTGATAGATCACTATGTCAGTCAGTCAGTCATTCAGTCACCTTTGAGTTATATATATTTAGATAATATAATATATAACATGGGCTAAGAGCTATTCCACTTCGGGCGCTATTCTAACCCTCTCTTTTTCAAGTTTCAAGCCATTATTCCCTCGCTACACTCAGGAATAAATCAATATACAGGGTTACTGGTAAGTAGACCCGACCATTTCAGGAGGTGATAGTAGGGGTCATTACCAATCATTTTAGCCCTCAGGTACCCAGGTCAAAACCCAACAGTTTTTGAGTTATTGAACTTTTTAGTTTTTTTCATAATATCGTCACCTTGAGAACATCTTTTTAAATTAAATTTAAATGTTCAAGTATTAGGATGTTTCTTTTAATGCTAATCTAATCCTAAATAAATTATTTAAATGAAAAATACTTAAATTGAAAAAAACATTAAACAATATGAGTTTTAGGCTTCAAACGCACAGGCGGATTTTTATCCGCGCGGTTTGTTACCGCGCGGATTAAAATCCGCTGTTGCGGTTTTATTTCCGCGCGGTTGGAAAGGTTGTTATTTCATTTTCAACCTTATTCATATGCCACGAAGGTACAGGCGAATTTTTAGCCGCGCGGAAATAAAACCGCGACAGCGGATTTTTAACCGCGCGGTTTTTTATCCGCTGGTGCGCACACTTCCATAGGATTCAGTATGTTACATAAAATCCGCGCGGCAAAAAACCGCCTGTGCGTTCGTAGCCTTATAGCCCTCTCAACTGCAATTTTATTTTTAATTTTAATTAACGTATTTTTTTCAGTGGCATTAGGATTTTTATCGGCAGATTATTCAAAAAACATCTACATCTTCTAAGCTATCCAAAATGCTAGCATAGTTGGGTCAAACATCCATTATCTTCTGAGTAAATCTACACCAAAGGGGTCAGGTCGTAGAATTCGGATTAGAGAAATTTCATTATTTGATTAATAAAAAGTTATAAATCAATTGAAATATCTTGTAAATGGAAAAAAAAAGTATTTTCTATTGATGTTCCACATGACCACCTTGTTTCCTGGCACACACCCTCATTCTTCATCACAAACCAGCTTTCCTCAGAAAATAATTGAAAAATATTTTTGAAGACTGGCTAGTTGCCCATAGGAGGGTCATGTGCTACCAGCACGACGGCTGCCCAACTAGTCTTTAAGGGGCGGGTTTCTTGGTAAACCAGGCTCTGCATGTGACCCCAAACGTAAAAGTCAATAGGAGTCAAGTCCGAACTTCTTGGTCATGGGGTGGGACAGCCTTTTTTGATCAATTTGTTGGAATAATTTTGGTCCAACCATTCATGAACACAAGGGATGTGTTGGGTAGAACTGAAGTAAGCTGCGCAGCCATCGTGCTGATAGCACAATGACCCTTCCTAAGGGCAACTAGCCAGTCTTCAAAAAAAAAACTAATTTGTTTCTGAGGAAAGCTGGTTCGTGATGAAGAATGAGGGTGTGTGCCAGGAATCAAGGTGGTCATGAGGAGCATCAATAGAAAATACTTTTTTTTTCATTTACAAGATATTTCAATTGATTTATAACTTTTTATTAATCAAATAATGAAATTTCTCTAATCCGAATTCTACGACCTGACCCCTTAGGTGTAGATTTACTCAGAAGATAATGGATGTTTGACCCAACTATGCTAGCATTTTGGATAGCTTAGAAGACGTAGATGTTTTTTGAATAATCTGCCGATAAAAATCTTAGGCGAATTTCTTAAAAAAATGCCACTGAAAAGATTACGTTAATTGAAATTAAAAATAAAATTGCAGTTGAGAGGGCTATAAAACTCATATTGTTAAATGTTTTTTTTTTTTCAATTTAAGTATTTTTCATTTAAATAATTTATTTAGGATTAGATTAGCATTAAAAGAAACATCCTAATACTTGAACATTTAAATTTAATTTAAAAAAATGTTCTCAAGGTGACGATATTATGAAAAAAACTAAAAAGTTCAATATCTCGAAAACGGTTGGGTTTTGACCTGGGTACCTGAGGGCTAAAATGATTGGTAATTACCCCTACTATCACCTCCTGAAATGGTCGGGTCTACTTACCAGTAACCCTGTATATAAAACTCTTCCGTTACTGACTGAGTGACTGACTGATTGACAGACAACGCAGAGCCGAAACTACTGGGCGTAGAAAGCTGAAAATTGGCACGTGTGTTCCTTGGGGGCTATAGGTGAGCAATAAGAAGGGATTTCCCGAAATTCCCACGGGAACGGGAAAAAACGGGATTTTAGTGTTTATGAGAAATCTGCGCGGGTGAAACCGCGGGGCAGCCTCTTGTTTACTTATAACGAGCTTTCCCGGCTTACTTCGTTACGCCATAGAATATAAGATAAGTACTACAAAAGATTTGGCTCTATAGACTATGTTCTTTTGACTGCCCAGAATGGCCGTATAAAAAACAAACAACAACAACAAACCAGCTGTCAAAATATGTAAACAACGGAAAAAATATTGCACCTTGGGTTACATTATTTGAGTTTAGGTAAGGATCCCTAATTTTTTGAAAATCTTATATAGCCTATGTCACTCGGGGTTAATGTAGCTGCCTACCAGTGAAAGAACTTTTCAAATCGGTTCAGTATTTCCGGAGCCTATTCGTTACAAACAAACAAACAAACAAACAAATCTTTCCTCTTTATAATATTGGTATAGATAATACGTCGCATGTTCTATAATATACTATTAATAGTTATAATAGTTTGCTGGTTTTTATGTTTTAGTAGTTACCTATTCAAAAAACAGCTACATTGCACAGCTATTGTATTTAATATAAGTATAATTTATTATTGTATGCACATAATTAATATTTTTTAACCCCCGACGAAAAATCGGAAGAGTGTTATAATTTTAACGTGTGTAACTTTCTGTGTATATATGTCTGTGGTATAGTAGAGCTCAAACGGATGACCCGATTTTCGTTTAGTTTTTTGTATCATAGATAATTTAGCTCGAGTGTTCGTAGCCATGTCTCATGAAGATCTGATTAGCGGTTTCTTCTTTTCTAGGTGATGAGGGGATGTATCAAACTAGCTTCCTTATGTCTGATCGATTTGAAATTTGGTACCATGTTACATCGATGAGGTAACCATGACCTGATCAGCCGTTTGAAGATGATCAGCTCTTAAATAATGGATGAGAGGATCTAACTACCTTCCATATGTCCTATCGATTTTAAATTTGGAACAGTGTTACTTCAATGACATTGAAAGTTTATGGTAAGGCGAAACCATGACCTGAGCAGCCGTTTGAAGATCTTAAATAGTGGATGAGAGAATGTAACTACCTTCCATACCTTTGTCCTATCGATTTTAAATTTGGTACAGTGTTACTTCAATAATATTAAAAGTATATGGTAAGGTAACCATGACCTTTTGAAGATGATCAGCTCTAGTTCTAGTTTAGTTGATAAGGGTCAAGTTTAGATGATCCGACTTGGTAGTAGGGCATGAATACCGGAATCTCGGAATCTCGTAATATCGGAATCTCGGAAGAAATATCCGATATTTTCAATTCCGATATTGAGGTTGCCAATATCGGAATCTCGTAGCAAGACTTTTATTGTTATTTGAGTTCTAAAATAAATGTTTAAAGCATTCGACAAGTCTCCAATATAAAAACTAACTGTAAATTCGATAATTCTAAGTTTTTTTAATCAGAAACAATATTTTAAAGCAGTTCATTTAGTTATTTGGTACATACTTTGTACTGGTACAATGCAGATTAGGAGAAAACCAAAATTTTAAATAAATAGTACATAATAATAAAAATAATAAATCAATAGTTTTTTTTTTTTTTCAAATTACAAAATAAATTTTATATCATCTAAGGTTGATAAATCATGTAATTCTTATTAAATCCAATTCGGTATACGAATTTTATACAGTTACAATTGAAATATTAGCTTCTTGAGTAATTTTTATTGAGTTTTTACAATTCCGATATTGATATCGGAATTCCGGTATTGAGATAAAATGTCCGATATCAGTATCGGAATTGAAAACCTTCCGATATTACATGCCCTACTTGGTAGTGAAAGTGTGTAAGTTTCTAAAACGGAATAATGAAAAATCAGATTTTCTACTAAGTTTGGTAAAATTATTAAAACACGAGCTTTCCCGGCTTACTTCGTTACGCCATAGAATTTAAGATACTACAATAGACTTGGCTCTATAGACTATGTTCTTTTGATTTCCCGGCTTACTTCGTTACGCCATAGAATATAAGATACTACAATAGACTTGGCTCTATAGACTATGTTCTTTTGACTGCCCAGAATGGCCGAATAAAAAACAAACAACAACAACAAACCACCTGTCAAAAAATGTAAACAACGGAAAAAATATTGCACCTTGGGTTACATTATTTGAGTTTAGGTAAGGATCCCTAATTTTTTTGAAAATCAAATATAGCCTATGACTCTCGGGGTTAATGTAGCTTCCTACCAGTGAAAGAATTTTTCAAATCGGTTCGGTATTTCCGGAGCCTATTCGTTACAAACAAACAAACAAACAAACAAATCTTTCCTCTTTATAATATTGGTATAGATTATTTATTGTTATTTATGAGTACCTACGTACCTACCTAGCAGCACAGTGTATAACTGTAATACTACTTGTAGTAGTATTTTAAAATTTTCAAAAAGTATAATATATAAAGCCTTAACATAAGTTTCTATAATCTGCAGCCACCAGCCACCAGCCACCAGCCACCAGCCACGTACACCTCGCGTTATCTATCACGGACGGAGGGTGCGCGACGTGCGCGGCGATGCGCTGCGATAATACGCGCATGCGCGTCGCGGACCTAAATCAGCGGGATCAAAGGGCACCATGATGACGATATGGGCGCCGGAGCCGTCCTCGCTGACAACCAACTCACACGTGAGAGAAGATTGCTAAGCGATACCAGGGAAAACTTCCCAGCTCCGGAGAACTCTCACATCCACGCTACATCATTCTCTTTTAATACTACGTCGTTTGCTTCCATTATAGTCACATCCAGGACTATTAGTAACATAATTTTTAGGTAGACACCTTCTAAACAATTGGTTTCCTTAATTATGGTGCTAGACAATGAATAAACAAAATTCTGAGTTGAAAATATCTTTATCACTACAAAGCTTTTTTGTTCCTACCTTCTCTTTTACGAAACGCTCTATTATTTTCATCTCAAATTAAAGAAATATAATTACGTCAGGTTATTTTTTGTAATTCGTTTGTGTGAGGAACGAATTATGTACGAATTAAATTATTTGAAGAAGTCGTTGATTACAGGGGTGTGAGATGACTTGCATGTTCGGTTCTCGGCAGCGGCGCGGCGGCGGCGCGGGTGCGACCGCGGGCCTTTTTTTTTTTTTTTTTTTTAGGCGGGGAAACTCCTAACGAGTACCCTGCGACCCCGGGGTGAGTCGCAGGGTTATGTGGGGTTCGCACCCACTAAAACCCCGCCGGTGTCCATCTCGGCTGTTGGCAAGGGGGTCACGGGTGATCTTTCGATCGTTATGTTCAACTCCGCGACCCCCTCCAGCACTGGCTGTTTAGCCTCTTCACGGGGGGACAAGTGATGGTAGTCCCCCCTGAGCGCGGAAGGCTCTTCCTACACTCGACGACGGAATCGGGACACCGCGTTCCGCCGTCCTTCTCGGGGCCGTTATATGACTACACGAGGCCCCCGCTTCGTGCACCCAACGACCCCGGGGTCCCCTCTTAGTCGCCTCTTACGACAGGCAGGGAATACCTCAGTCCTATTCTTCGGCCCGGTACTGCAGGGCGTGCGACCGCGGGCCTGTCACTGTTACCAGCCAAAGAAGGTATAATATGTCGTAGTAAGATTTGATAATTAGGTTTTTTGCAAAAAAAACTAGGGATTTTGCTTTTTTTTTCAATCATCCTTCCATAAAGCAGTGTTTTTGCAAAAAACCTAGTAACCTTTACTCTTAGATTATTGTTTGCTGGTAAACTCTTATTCTGATTGGTTCGTTAAATATCCTTTGACGCTACAGAGAAGAATTATTATTAATTTACTGTAGTGCCATTGATTCTTATTTTTTTAACTTTGGTACAAAAATAAGAACAAATCACTATTTATGTTAAGCGCATTTAAAAACAAATGATAGGTAGTGATTTATTTTGGTATAAAATTGTTGCAAATGACACCTCGGGAGGACGAAACATCCGTAATTGTTTCAGTAAATTTGGCATAATAACAGTAGCGGAGGAGACATAGGATCAGACGAAACACGCAATGTCACACAGGAGTCAGGCAGGCACCGCACAGGACAGGCCAGCCGTATTGAACACAAAAAACTAAATGTCGTGCTGTGTCGTCCTGGTGTCATTTGGCCAAGGTCATTTTGCAATAATGAGTCCTTATGATTACAGCACTGTTCTAAGCAATCAGCGTAATAAATACCGGAACAAACAATCTCTACGTAGGTAAGAGAAATCAGTTTTAATTTTTTTCCTATCTTCGCAAATAACTGCGATATCGTAAGAGCGAAGCGACGTCATGCTAATTGTAAAATTTACCTGTAATTCATAAACGGAAAGAGGATTGATTGAACTTAAAATGTTCAAATATTTCGTTTTCATTTTAACATTGACTACCTATTAGGATAAAACCACTTAAAAACTTTAAACATAAAAAAGTATTTTTTTTTTAAATTGGCCGGATACAAATTGTACAAGAAATTGGAATTGAAGCTAATAACAAACAGAGTAAAGTACAGCGGCCGATCTCAATAAAATTATTCTAAATAGTTACATTATATTCCATAAACAAAACAGTTATAGGTAACTCATAAATGTATTTTCATAGATATATTGTATGTAAGTAATTGAATGAAAATTATAAAATCAAATCATTATTAAATATGGGATGCAAGGTATCACTTAATGTAAGTCAATTAGACTAAGAGGCGAGATAGTGCGACTACCTTAAGTAATAAGCAAACGAATGTGAATTCAACTGTCTACGCACAAACCAGTCCGAATAGCGGATACGATAGATAGATAGATCACAGTACGTAGACAGCAGTTATGCCACGCGACCCAGACTGAACCCTGCCGCTATATGCCGCGGATCAGACCCACCAGCAAAGCCAACAATAAAGTCGCCTGGAGACGCCCCCCGAACCAACAGGCTAACCTCTGCCAAATGATTCTACTCCCTTTCGGTCGTCGTCATACCTCGCAGTAAGTAAGAGGTATTGAAACAGTCTTAGTACAGACTCAGTTCGATCATATCAGTTCCATCTAGGGGAATTACGACGTTTTTGCAGCGACGACGATGATTATTTTACTACGCTTGTAACTTTTTAAATCTTTGGCCAATTTAGGCCGGGCGGGATTAAAAAACTATGTAATTATTTTAATATTTTTATCTGTTGGTGCGTTCCATTTAATTAAAAAAAAAACTATAAGAGATGCCGGCGGCTGCACACGTTTGTCGAGATACCCCAAGACAGGTCTCGTGCACCTAGGCACAGATTTAATAATAGTAGCAAGGGTACAGTGTATATTGTGCCCTACGTGGTTCGCTCTCTCTCGTCTCGTCTCACCCGTCTCCATTGCGATTTGTCTCAAATTCGAGGTTACTACGAGTAAGGGTAAGGGTACAGGGTGAGCTCTAATCCAGATTTTTGTCCGAGAAATTCGAATAGACGCCTCAACTAGGTGTGTCCAGTCGATTGTTCATCTTCTCACAAATTTCACTCGTATTCTGATACTGTGAACTGTGTTATTATTATTATTATTACTAGCGTATGGAAACGACAACCCCGAACTGGTTCTTGCGCAGTGCGTTGGAGCTAATTAGCTCCAACGCGTTTATGTGGCGTTTATTCGCTCGCCTACGCTCGAGGTGTACACCCACGTTGCGCGTCCAAAAACTAATAACGAAAAAATGCCGTATTGCATATTAAAAGGATGCACAAATTACTCCGCTGGAGCAACAAAAAAACACTGGTGTGACCTATCATCGGTAAGTATCCAAAATATTAATGAAAACTAATAAAAAAACTAATATTTATAAAAAAAAATCTAATGTTTACCTGGTTTTCCGCGGTTCCGCCATTTTGTATGAAAATAGAAAGAGAGAGGTAATGAGAGATAAAATATTCTGAAGACTAAACAGTACAGATAGGCCACGTAGGTACTTATGGTTGACTTCCTTCGTCGCGTATTTTTTTAGTGGGATGGTATTTAATTTAACGTCAACAAAGGTTCTGTGTTCAATCTGCGTGTTTCTGCTCACAACTATAGTAGAATCATTTTAATAGGTCACATTTGATACTTCATCGAAATTCAACAACGCATTGTAACGGCGGGCATAAACTAATAATTTTTACTTTTTGTTAGAACTACACAATAGCTTAAGTTTTTTCAATTACAAGTAGTTTCGTAGGTTTAATAGCTGTGTTTAAGCTGTGCATTTCTGCATTATTTTAATCTATATAACAATAAAGCAAGAAAGAAAAGTTTCGTCTAAGCGGTTTAGCGCTGCATGTTATAATAGTTTAGTTAGACGACGATAGTTTGATCAAGCGCTGCAGCACAAACGAGTGTCCAGGCCGCGCTCCCCCCGCGCAAGCTCCTCATCTTGTCATTTGCGACACGATTTTTGTTAGAGCGAGCGTCTCTATACGAAGTAATTACAACTCACTGATAACAACCACCTTTGGTTTATCCTGCTAAGAACAAACTAAAGACATTATTTATTTTTCAAAATAAATTTTGCAATTAAATATGGACTACCATACCGGATTATAAGTACACCGCAGGTGCTCAGATTGTTGAATTTTGTTGGAGCATAACATATTTAACAAATATTAGTCAATAATTTAATATTTTCTGGTCCGGCAGCGCCCGGCGCACAGCGCATCAGGTGCGCAGGTGGAGGGCGACGACGACGGGCCCGGCGCGGCGGCGGCGGCGGCGGCGGGGCGCAGCTGAGCTCGGCTTATCCCTACAATCTGTTTGAAGTGACGCTTGACTCGGGCCAAATCAACAAGGGGCGCGAGGGGTCTAGCTATTGTTGCCTATCTGGTCCCGTGACTTATAACAGTAAGCAGCGAACAAATAAGTAAGATTTAGTATGATGATACAATACTGTTTTATTATACCTATGTTCATGCACCTGCTAATTCAACTCCTACCTATTATATGAGCTACTGATTCATCGTTAATTTAAAAATGTATGAATGAGGAATGAGATTAACTTCTTGCATTCAAATTCAATACTTGTTTAGAATTATGTACTGTATACTGTACTCATGCCATAAATAGTCGTAAGAGACACCACAAACAAAATAAGTATAAAAACATCAGTCATGCGCCAGCAACCACAAATTGACAAGTCATATTTCAAACACGATGATTATCATATCGCCAGCGCAAACCATAAAATTGAATAGCAAGGGTTACGCGCAGTGAATGAGACAATTACCCGGTGAGCCGAGCCGCCGCTGCTGGTGACAATCACTTCATTAGTCTCACCCAGAGGCGTTGTTGTTGCGGGCAGGCGCGTTGAGGTTGCAGATTGCAGGCGTGACGACGCCGCTGCCCGCTGCCCGCTGCCCGGTGCCCGCTGCCCGCTGCCCGGTGCCCGCTGCCCGCTGCCCGGTGCCCGCTGCCCGCTGCCCGCTGCCCGCTGCCGGCACGCTGCCTGGTATGTCTGCTGCCATCAGTTTCTTATTAATAACTAGTAATCATGTGATATTGTACAGTAAAAGGAAAATTCACCAAATAAAAATACAAAATTCACTCGAGACTGGCTTTTCTAAAATTAATTTTTTTTTAGAAAAACGTAGAAACATAAAGGTGGAAAATGCCATTGAATATTCACAAAAACGACCAATTTCATCTTTTATTACATTTTCCACTTATTGAGTTTTTTTTTTACGTTTTACTAATGTGTATAAGAAAATTAAGATATTCCCGAGGGAATTGCACAGGCAAAAATTTAATAAATGACTTCCTGATTTTTTTATAGATATTTTTCAAATAAGTGCATCACCATCGCTATTATTTCACCTTAGCTTTTTAGCATGAACATCTCCTGCACCTGCAACGCATACTATATATATGAAACAACAAGTCCACGGCCAACCCTTTCAATATTTTTTTGTATGATTTGTTAACATCATTGTCCGCTTGATTAGAGATAATGATGTATCAGATAGGACGGGGCTGCTGGGACATATGTCGCTCATTGAGACCCCTCGCCAATTAGTGTGAGGGTGCACCGGCCTGCGACCCGCGACCCGCGACGCCCCAGCAGAAAATCACTGCAAAATTGTAAAATGATATTAATAAATAGCCTACATGGAGGTATTTTTGCAATAAACCAGATTTATTTAGTAGGATACCATTGTTCATATGCATTTGTCAATCTATTACTGCACAAATAATTAAGTACTACCTATAAATCGAAATTAAATCAGACATACCATATTATAAAAATTTAACCAGTTTGACCTAGTTGAAGTTTTTTTTATTATGTAACCTATAAGTCAGCTTTAAAGTGCTCATTAGAAATCTTGGATTACAAACAAAGAACAAATGCGACCCTCTCATTAATATTTCACTCGTACTACGCACTTCCCCCGCCCGCACCGCCGCCTTCCTGTCGCCAAGAGTTAAAGACAAATAGCGAACTTGACAAACAGAACAAGTTTAGTAACATAAAACAGAATAAAATAAATATTTAGGGTGCAAATAATACTTCAACGTAGAAAGGGTTAATACAACAAAGAACACAAACGAGAAAATATTACAAATTAAAAAAATTACAAAGCGCGAGTCGGGCCTCGCTCTGTGACGGTTCCGTTCGTGTCGTGTGCTAGTTATTGATTTTTTTAAATTTTAAATGGAATTATGTTTTAAGAAGATGTACTTACAGGTAAAACTGGTTACTGAAATTAGTATTAGGCAAATTTGAAGTCTCCGTTCATTTCGTTATCAATAATGCATGCAAAACATGCTTATTATACTCACATTATAATACTTTATTTTTATTTTATTTATCGAAATATACAGCAATGATTTTTAAAAGCATTCTCTAGATAATCAATTATTAGTTAAAAACCAACCTAAAAACAGATACTTAGACTAATACAATAATCATTTCAACACTAGCATTCAAACTTAGAATAACACGAAGCTACGTGCAAAATCTTTTTTTTTTTTGTTTTTTATCGGGATCGGAGCTACTGCTCGGAGCTAACGATCCTCTCAAAAAGGGAACCTTAAAAAGTATGCACCTAGCAGTTGCAGCGTGACAAAAATTATTTTTAGTATAGTAATTTTATATTTTCGAATTTAGACGCAACGTCACATGAACAACACGTGTGTTTCTTATCGGGATAGTTGATTTCCACTTGTTACGAACCTAACCTTTCTTTCGCCTCTTTTAAAGTCATAATATAACCCTTACATATATTTCGTGAACTATACGCGACTTTCCTGAGAAAGTCGACCTAACTCTCCAATCCCAACCCAACCGTTTCTATCTCGCACTCCGGCGCGTGGTGGCATAAAATACTACCACCTCATCTCCTCCTGTGGGTGTCGTAATAGGCGACTAAGAGAATTCCCAAAGTTTGGGCAGCACCAACCTTACTGCCATCGCTAACCCGCCTGCCAAACGTGGCGATTACGGCAACTTCCCAGTGGACGACTAACGTATAAAATCATCAAGCGCAAGTTCTGTACCAGTTGCTCAGTTAGGCGGACGGTCCACCGATTTATGTAATGGATTTTATTTAGTTATTGTGCCCTCACAGCGACTGCAAAGTGTGCTGGGCACAATAATTTTTGTGTCCATGGAAATAAAAACATTATTTTATTTTTATAATTTAGCTCTTATTTATTTTTATTTTGATAAAAAAGCAATTACATACGCAAATTGAACATCTTTTAAGGGGTTATTCCGATAGTCTCCAAAACCTTTGATGTCCAAAATTTTGCCGCCCCATACAACGTTTCCTATTAGTCTCCAAAACACTTTTTTGGTAAAGGTAGGTACGAATTTTTTTTTTCATACAACTATTCCTTTTAGTCTCCAGGTAAGTTTTACTATGTAGAGACAACAACAAAAGTTTAGGAATTTTAATAACACGTAGTTTTTTAGTATAATCAGTTTTAATAAATATTAACATATGAACTATCGTGAACTTGACAAAAAAATAATACTTATGACTGTTAAAATTTGCTTAGGTAAGGGAATAAAATTTTCACATTTACACTAATCAGAATCACTATTACTATGCTAAATATATAAGTAACGATAGGGGAAAATAGGTGACTACCCTTTAATTAAACATCTAATAAATTTCTAAACACTTCTTGCACATTTCCTATACTGTAATACTTAGCTTATCATAATTATTAACCAAACTTACGTGAGTTGAATATATATTTAAACGGCGTGATTGTGCTAGGTCCTGCGTCTAAATTTTCACTTTCTTCCATTATGCACTGACACTAGCCTAATCTATCCTCAAGTCAAAGATCAGACTGGATTAGAAAAAAAAGAGTACCACATGCACTCATTTTTTAAATTTAAATAACGGTACTTTCGCCGAAGGACTACCGAGCAGCGCTCTGTGATTGGTTTAATAACCGTAAAACTTTGTACCTAGTTGCACGGCTGTTTTTTCCGTAAAACTTAGTACCTAGTTGTCTTAGCCGCCCCTTATCAGGTAGCTGAGAGTTTGTAAGGTTTTTGACAACGAGTGTAAATATTTTTTAAATCTAGGCGATAATCTTGTATCGGTTACTATATTTTTATTTTGTAATGCTGTTAAAACTGGTTTTTCTTGCTTGTTTTGCAGTCGATACCATCTTTGCCTGTTAATATTTTGGAGACTATAGGAAATGGAAAATAATTAAATAAGAATAAGAATAAATCAGCTTGGAGACTAAATGGAAATAAAAAAAAATGATTTTTGGAGACTAATGGAATAACCCCTTTTAAGAACCAATTATGCGTGGGTCGACACGCACTTAGCCATGTATTATATCAGCAGTGACATTACGTGTGAACGAATATCAAGAGGCCTGTCATCATCGCTTATCTTCTGTTTTTTTACCACGCCACCGGCACGTATATACCCTCTGTCTGCAACACTGCGCAGCCTCAGACCCGAGTAGATGTATGAAGCTGATAAATCGGGCAGCGCTCACTAACAAAATGTTATTTTGTACCTAACTAAAAAGGGTAAAAGTGAAAACATCTTTCAAGATCGGGGCGGGCCTTAGTTGATGGATTGGTTGGTGTCCTGGAGACTTCCCCATTTTTTGATTAATTGTCAACAGACAGCGATGGTCTGCTTTTAAAGCGATTGTGATTGTGTCGCGATTGCTTCATTTTAATTTAAACTTTTTGTCTTAATCGTTCTCTAAAACAAAATAATATTTGTTTCTCGTTCTAGGTCTAGGTGCGTACCCAGCCGATTGACCTAGTTATTGAACTATCATTTTATTTGTATCTTGTATTGTGTGGATTTAATTCCTCAACAATGTAATGTTGGGGTCCCGGCTGGGCGGCTGGGCGGCTGGGCGGCTGGACGACGACGACGGGGCGGCGGCGTGCTCGTCCTCACGCACTCATTAGCGCAAGCGGCCGAGGGCGCGGGCGCGCGGCGCGCCACGCGCCTCTCTTCATTACCGACGTTTTTACGAACTTTATTATTTTTTGCCACGTGCCTATTATAGTGGCTTTTTATAGTACCTGCAGTAATGGACCCCAGAAGTAGGTATGTGGGAGCGTGTAATCGGATCTGAGCATTGTATTCGCATGGGAGAGCCAGATTACCACTTGCATTGGTTTTTATAATAGAATATTAGGAAGTGCATGGACGGGTGGCATTGCGGCGAGATTGTGCGGTGCGATACCATGATTCAATCAACATGAAAACAACATTTAGGTAGCGATACGTCATCATCTGCTGGGAATAAATGTTGATTGCGTATTGCGTACCTACGGCACAAGTAATTAGAAATTACCATAGATGTTGGCGGTAGAATAATTGTAGTATAGGTACTTATATTGATAGTGCCTGATCAAACAGGCAGAAATCTAAAATTAATAGATAGGTGATTATTATCTTCAGTAAGTTTTTCGTTTGATATTATAATTTTCCTTTAATACAGACACTTACACATTTAATTACATTATCTTCTTTATGAAAATCCAGGTACAAAAAGTATCGAAATGGTAACAGTCATTATGCGCGTGGGGGCGGGCGGGATCAACATTCGGCGGGCGGCGGCGGAGGGCGGCGGCGGAGGGCGGCGGAGGGTGGCGGAGGGCGGCGGCGCGGCAGCAGAGCGCGGGGCTCTGCGGGGCGCCCATTCTCCTCGCCCGATGAGATTTCACGCTCGTCTCAGACTCAGACCCTTTCCGGAAGGCGCGTGCTCATTAGGACAGCCTGTCGGCTTTCCGCAACTAGTCGCTTTTAAAATGCTCTCAATACAGTCGGTCTGCGCACTCCAGCGTGCGGAGCCACACGCGCCGCGCCCGCCGGGGCCACGCGCCGCCCCGCGCCCTCCTTTGTTGTATACTACCGATTATTTGTTTTTACATGATTTCACATGTTTATTTGCCTCAGATATTGTGTTTGAATATTTGCACTCATTACGAGATTTTCTTTACCGAGGTTTGTTTTATGATTAATATAACTACGATAAACTAGTGTTTATGAGCTTTTTCTGCGTTTTTTTTATCGCGTAAAGTAACTTAAAGTGCTAACAAACTTAAAGGTGTATATGTCGTAGTAAGATTTGATAATTAGGTTTTTTGCAAAAAACCTAGGGATTTTATTGCTTGCTGGTAAACTCTTATTCTGATTGGTTCGTTAAAATATCCTTTGACGCTACAGAGAACCAATCAGAATAAGAGTTTACCAGCAAGCAATAAATCTAGCCAATCAGATTATAGGAAGGTTTCAAAGTTTTCAATCTTACTAGGTTTTTTGCAAAAAAACTGCTTCATGTCAGGATGATTGAAAAAAAGTAATGCTTATATCAAATTATCCGTGTTTTCGCAAAATCCCTAGGTTTTTTGGCAAAAAACCTAATTATCAAATCTTACTACGACATATACACGTGTAATGTAACCTTTTAACTGGTACACTCAATTAAAATCACTGAATCCAAGAGAAAGCCTTGAAAAAATTTACAAGAAAAAATTAACTTGAATTTAGGTTACCTACTTTACCAAATTTAACTGTAATCTTAGATTAGTATGGTAAAGTAGCTATTTTTGTACCCTATGTATCAAATTTATTTGGCTGTTAATAAAATCTTTTATAATATACAAGAAATGAAAACCATTAATAAGTAGGTAAAGTAAAAAAATTGCAATGAGACGGAAGGCTCAGTTATTATATTATGTTCCCAGGAATCCAAAAGCTTTATCAAGGTACAAGCAGGGGCGCTACGTGCGTTTTGTTTGGTTTGTTATTTTCGAAAAAGAACAAAAGGTCGTCAGAGCGCTCGGCGCGGGGCGGCGCGGGGCGGCGCGGGGCGGCGCGGGGCGGCGGGCGGCGGCGCAGCACGTGGCTCAGATCGCTGCGAAACTAGCAAGTACCGCTGATTTGCCCAATAATCGTCTATACTTTTATTCAACACGGCTCGGTAAGATATACCTTGACTAAAATGAGAATTTTACTCTACCCTTTCCGGCATACCAACCCAACCGACCCACCCTTCGAAAATATGAGATAACAATCCTCCGAAACAAAAAAAGTGTTCAAAAAATCACTATTTCAAAATGTATTTCTGAATTAAATACAACCGAAATCATTTCCGCGTTCATTCATACATCCCACGTCAGTGGAAAAGTATAGAAAAAATAATATTAAAAAAAAAACAAGAGCGTGGCGGGAACGTCCTTCATAAGGTTTTATTGGTCTATTCCTGTTAGCGTTAGCTAAGTGTGTAGACAAAGTACCTACATTTAATATAGTAATATTAATTTAGGTTACGTAAAACGTACAAATAATTTTTATATTCACAATATAATCAATATATATAAAACTCTTCCGTTACTGACTGACTGACTGACTGACAGACAACGCAGAGCCGAAACTACTGGGCGTAGAAAGCTGAAAATTGGCACGTGGGTTCCTTGGGGAGTGTAGGTGAGCACTAAGAAGGGATTTCCTGAAATTCCCACGGGAACGGGAAAAACGGGATTTTTGTGTTTATGAGAAATCTGCGCGGGAAAAACCGCGGGACAGCCGCTAGTATTTTATGACAACTCTTGTTTAGCTACTTACTTTTCTGTTATATAGTTTTAATCAGCTGGAGGAGTGCATGTACGCGGGATATCTGGTTTTGTTATTGGATCCCATTACCTATCCTATAATTTATTTCAGTTTTGACAAAAACATCCTGTATGCAATACTTATGACATTTAAGTAAAAATAAACTTTTGAAAACATAAATTTTGAGAAAATTTGATTTTGTTTGACTGTGTAACCCCAAAAACCTGTGCATAGATTGACAAAGTCATCGGATGAGAGACCGAGCCCCGAGCAGTCGATCAATAATGTTTGATATATTGAATGAGCTCGGCTGACACAAGTTATCGTGCCCATCGCCACTCGCCGCCTCCAAAATATTGTGATTTAGATTTTATCTGACTGCAGCTAAATTAATTTAAAGGTGGTTTTCTTGTCGCCATTCCTCAAATAGATGCAATATCATAACATTGTGAACTTGATACCATTGCCTGTTATCAATATATATAAAACTCTTCCGTTACTGACTGACTGACTGACTGAGTGAGTGACTGACTGACTGATTGACAGACAACGCAGAGCCGAAACTACTGGGCGTAGAAAGCTGAAAATTGGCACGTGGGTTCCTTAGGGATTGTGTAGGTGAGCACTAAGAAGGGATTTCCCGAAATTCCCACGAGAACGGAAAAAACTGGATTTTTGTGTATATGAGAAATCTGCGCGGGAAAAAGCGCGGGGCAGCCTCTAGTCAATCAATATATATAAAACTCTTCCGTTACTGACTGACTGACAGACAACGTAGAGCCAAAACTACTAGGCGTAGCGGGCTGAAATTTTGCAAGTGGGTTCCTTAGGGAGTGTAGGGGAGCACTAAGGAATTAATTCCCGAAATTCCCATGGGAACGGGAAAAAACGGGATTTTGGTGTTTATGAGAAATCTGCGCGAGTGAAACCGCGGGGAAGCCTCTAGTCAATATATATAAAAACTCTTCCGTTACTGACTGACTGACAGACAACGCAGAGCCGAAACTACTGGGCGTATAAATCTGAAAATTGGCATGTAGGTTATTTAAGGAGTCTAGGTGAGCTCTAAGAAAGGATTTCCTGAAATTCCTTTCGGAACGGGAATTACCCTACATTCACTGAGGAACCTGTACACCAAATTTCACGAAGATAAACTCAATGATGTCGATTTTTCATACTAACTAAAAAGTACCGTAATTCCCGGTAGCTTCCGTAAGTTCCTATAATATATATATTACATACGTCTCAATACAGTATTTGAACTTTGAATATTGGTAATACCAAGGGGGAACGATGGGAATTTGTCATTGTAACGAGTTTGTCTGCAGACCACCCAGTCCCACTGGATGCCAGCTTAGCCTTATTTATTGGTTTAATTAAAACAACATAACTCGGGGACAGCGCCGGCGTCGCTGCCGCCACCACGTTACGACCCTGACGCCATACCGATCATTTCATTTACCCTATCTCGCCTATTTATTTTTTCAATAAGTATTTTTTGGCAAACAGTCTTCGTCTCGCCTCCTCCGCCCATTCATCAAATACAAAAAAAAGTCCCCAAAAAAAAAGCGTTGATTGTTTTTGTATTCTTACTGAGTAATTTTATTGATCAAGGAACGCGCATACTTAAATATTTGTAACCGATTAAAAGCAGACAGAATCTTGTTCGCAAAGTAAGTTAGTGCCTAATAGGATTTATAAATCTTACTTGATGTTTTGTTTTTCAGCAAAAATAAATGTATACAGATTATATTAAAAAAACGGAGAGTTAAGACGCTATAATATGAGTTTTTAAGGTTTTTTAGATCAAGTCATTCTCTTAATCTATAGAAGGTAAAGATCTGGAATTTTAATATAACCTTTTTGAGGATATAACAAAGTTTTTTTATAATTGAGAATCACTAGTGGAATCAAAAAACCTCGATACATTATTTCGTCAAAGATAACCTTTCCAAAAATCGGGAATAGCTAATTCTTCGAAATTACTTACTAGTTTTTGTTGAAACTACCTAGGAATAACGATAATAAACAAAATTAAATTCTGGTAATTCAGATTTGATTTAAAAGTAATAATTAAAAAGATATTCAATATTTACTACTTTTTCCAATGAAATGTAGTAACCGATGTGGGCGACTGATATATGACTGTCCCTTGCCCTCAGTATGCTATATCAAAGAGATAGACTCTGTTCATTAGCTCGTTCCATTTATTTGCCGTAAATCGTCTTAAAGCATTTAAATAAAGTATTAATTGTTGTTAAATTTACTATAGGTACTTACGGCTACTGACCATTTTTCATCCAAAATTCAAGTCTGCCACAATTTAATGCGCCGGCGCGACACGGCGGTAAACGTGTATATTTCCTTCAGATTGTCTGTCTGTCCCATTAAAGTATAAGTCTTAGTGGAATCACGTGAATCTAAATAGAATAATATTACTTCTCTTTCACGAGTTTTAGATTATTACTATAAAAATAACCAAAATTGTTTTTTTTTAACCTCCTACCAAATCAGATCCCCTCATCAACTATTAAAGAGCTTATCATTTTCAAAGATTATGAATACCTTTTCCAAATACTTTCAATATTAGTATTGAAGTAACGCGGTTCCAAATGTAGAATCAACAAGCAATTCAGATCCCCTCATCAACTATTTAAGAGCTGATGATCTTCAAACGACAGATCGGGTCATGGTTAACTTACCATTTACTTTCAATATCATTGAAGTAACACAGTACCAAATTTCGAATTGATGGGACATAAGGAAGTTAGTTAGATTTCCTCATCAAGTAGAAAAGAGATGATGATCTTCAAACGGCTGAACATATTTTCATGAAACATGGCTTAGAATAGAACACCCGAGATAAAATAATCTATGACTCAAAAAAAAACTAAAAACACATAAACACGATACACATGCTTACCTTATGACACCCCTCTCTTTTTCGTCGGGGGTTAAAAACTTATAACACCCCTCTATTTTAAAAAAAACTGTACAATAGACTCGGAGACATGGGGTATGTTATAGCTCCAAAACTTGAGTGAGTTGTACTCGAAGATGACGATAAGGTTATTATCTAGTAAGATATGGCACGATTATCACGATTTGCCGATATAGTTAATAGTTATAAGCCAGAAGACGCAGAGGAGGCAGACGGCAGACCCACACAAGGTGGTCAAACGACCGTGCCTTCACCGGTGCGTGAATGTAAGCCCAAAATAAGGTCTGGTCGTAAAAATAGGTCTACAGTATGCCCTGCCTGTCATACGAGGCGACTAAAAAGGGGTCATGGCGGTCGTGAGTGTGAAAGGCGGGGGCCCGAACACCCATCAAACGGAGCCGAGATTGGCGGCGGCACAGCTTGTGGCACTGTGCCGCCGAAGCTCCAGAGAGAGCCGCCGGAGAGGGAGCAGCTGGGCCTATCCCAGAGTTTACTAACGAGATCTGTCTTACGAGATCCTCATCCAGTGTAGACTGCTAAGAGTTCCAGCTTGCCTACTTTTACTTATAAAAATTTTCTGGCATCTTTAAAGTATAAACTAACTGCTTATTATCATATTTGTCGTCGTCCTCCTACCCCTGTCGTCTTATATCTTACTAGCTTTTGCCCGCAGCTTCGCACGAGCTTTTTTATTATAAACGTTACTACTGGATGATTACTACTTAGGAATTTGAGGACATCATTTCTGAAGAACACGTTTTCCTATTTATACGTCGAAATAAAAATAAATAATATTGTTTTCATATATAAACTAAAGAGTCCCATTTTACGTTCCCGTGGGAATTAAGTAAGTTTCTTTCTTCCAACACCCCTACATCCACAGAGACACTTGTAGACCAAATTTTACGTTGAAATACTCAAGGAAATCGATTTTTCATACCAAATAATAGTCCAGTAATTCCCGTTTTTAATAATTAGTAATTTAGTTAATTCCTTTTTTGAAACCCCCTTTAATCAATCGATACAATCAAGGAAGTCGATTTTTCACTCTCACTAAAAAAAACCCGTTTTACCAGTTCCCGCGGGAATTTTATAAATTCCTTTCTTTCAACATTCCTACATTCACTGAGGAACCTGTACACGAAATTTCACGAAGATAAACTCAATGATGTCGATTTTTCATACTAATTAAAAAGTACCTTTATTCCCTTTCCTAAAGGAACTTCAGGAAATCCTTTCTTAGTGCTCAAAGAACCTAGATAGAATTTTCAGATTTATACGCCCAGTAGTTTCGGCTCTGCGTTGTCTGTCAGTCATTCAGTCAGCCAGTCAGTAACGTAAGAGTTTTATATACCTATATTGATAGTTTCGGCTCTATGTTGTCTGTCAGTTATTCAGTCAGTCAGTCAGTCAGTCAGTAACGTAAGAGTTTTATATACCGCGTGTTTCTGACAAGGCGGTAATAAATCAAAGGAGAGCTTCTGCTCACCATAACTAACAACTTTCCCAAAGCAACATAGGTCGAAATTTAAAAAAAATAACAGCTGTTCCATACATTGGTTCGATCAGCTGGCGGGGTCAATGTACGGGACCGCTGATTTTTGTTTTGAGATTTATGGTGAGCTGAATCTCTCCTTTGATTTATTACCGCCTTGTCAGAAACACCCGGTATATTGATTCACTATGTTAAAAATTGTCAGACCCGTTTACTTAAAATATGAATTAAATGGCATATTAAATTTTGTATTGGAATATTTTTATTTAACAAATTGTACAACACACCGTCTATTTCCTCACTTTTGTGCATTTTGGATCAAACTATCTACAAAAAAGTTTGACGGCATCATACTTAGATACCTTTATTCTTAAATTTAAAATTGATTATATATATTTTATAATCAATTTTAGATTTTTATTTAACAATATAATTATTTGTCGTTAATTGCTATTTTTGTTATCATACTACAATCATACAGTGATATGGTTGATTTCTTATTTTCTATACATAACCCATTCGAGAAATTAAAGGTATAGAAACATACCTATTGTATAAAAAAAACTTTAAATACAAAAAGGAACTAAAAAGTGCGTGCGCACATACAATCTAATTAGCCGGATTAATACTAGGCAAGTGATTAATAATTATTTCCCAATAATAATTAATTTATATTCAACGCATAAGATTTAGAACCCGCGCTATTATGACGTTGTTTTTGGTGATAGTTTGATCGAGTTATTTTCAGTGAGCGCTATAAATATTGGGAATGATGGAAACTGATTTATTTAACTCCGTACTTATAGATAGTTGTGATAGCTTGTATTTTCTCATAACTTTATGCAACTATATAAGAAAGGTATATTACAATTTATAATATGCTACCGCCATAAATATATGTGCCATATAAATAAAGCGACGATTTCAATTTATTTACAAAATTTCTCACGGCGTCATAAGGTTCCTCTGTCAATGAGAGTACATATCCGAGGCTGTTGTTTTTTGAAGGATTTATGGCTCTAAATAAATAAAACTATATAGAGTGAGATATCTGCCAACTTATACCAATAGTTGCTCTGATTTTTAACCGGAACAAACTATCATCGAATCTGCGGTTCAACTTTTTCGCTGGTGGTGTGTTGTGTACCCTCTCAGGTGCAAGTTCATTTTGATCATTAACCCTTGTAGCTCTTGTTTAATCCAGCCTCAAAATAAAACAATGCTACCTTCTAGTAAAGCCAACCTGCATTCTTATGCTATCGGAATTTTTTCTCACATAATTAATTAATTATAGTTCTTAGTTATTCTAACTTAATCTAAATATGCATAATTAATAAATAAAATATATTAATAAACATTTGTTTCCAGCCGAGATTCACGGTGTAAGCACTTAATAGTCTTTATAGAACCAATCCTGCGAGGCACCGCCGCAGCAGCATCTACGCCACCTCCGTGGCCAGCAACGCCAGTCTCCATGACATCCGTCATTGCACGGCGCAGTCAACTTTTGTTCGGTACCTTTACTTTCGTTGGTATGTACCTCATTAAAAATTTGGACGGATTTTATGTAGTGAGCTACTTCTGATTACCTTTACTGATTTTAATGTTATAGTCATAATATAAAGTAGAAAATTTAGCCATTGTGGTTTTAATGAAGGATCACAACACAAGATATCGTTTTAGATCTTTCTTTTGAAAACTTCAATTTAGATTTTACAGTCATCACGAAAAATTCTTATTATAGATATCTACCTACTTCGAAATTTTATTATGTAGGTACTATATCAAGCCAAATAAACTGAAAAGTATAGGTTCTTATACATTTCTGCAAACTTATAGATAATCCTGTTTCTAGATAGTTAGCAAATCGATTGTTACAGTTTGTTTTAATAACAATAATAATTGATATTAACTATTTAATAAACTCAAAACAAATCATCGCTGTTCGATTCTGCTAAGATACGCTATCGTTATTGTATTTTATATTTATGGAATGGAAAGCGCTTATAAAGAGCAGAAGTGGGCTATGCACAGTCCATGGAGTTGGGCGAGGGCGGGCCGGCCATGACGCTGTAGGTGGGGCTATGCGGCGGCAGCGACTGGATCGAGCCCATGGGCCCGTGGTACATGTCCAGCTCCAGCGAGGCGTCCGGCGAACATTTCTCCGGCATTTTGCTGCCTTGCTTCGTGAGCATGCGCCGCCACTTCGCGCGCGCGTTCTGGAACCAAACCTGTGGACAATGATGCAGGGTCAAAATGAGAGAGCAGCAGAGCACCGTCCTCATCGGCGCACAGCGCACAGCACTTAGTTATCTGCAATTTAAATTTATAACAGCATTTATGCAGTATAAATTTAAAGCGCATTACTTAGGTAAAAATACATTCGTGACTACTTTTTTGGGATACATGAGATTGTTCCGCTTATTTGCCGTTGTGGGTTGCGTTCCGGAGTGCAGATCTTATCTGTAATGAGCGGATTAGTTCGCTGGGCGTCGCGCCGTCGAGCGAGACGCCCGCTGTCTCAGCTGTCTCAGCGGCCAAATGCGCAACATTCCATGCACTTGTTCTCTTCAGGTTCAATTAGAGCTGAATGCCTGGTTGTATTTCTACATTTCCAAAAACGCATCGAAATCTAGGCATGTTTAATTATTTAAGGACATCATGTAAGTTACCAGTAATCAGAGACTTCATCTGGTAATATTATAAGTACTATAGTAGGTATATGAAAATACCACAACGAACGAAACGAAACGACAAACTTTCATATCAACTCGATACTTATTGGTTTCTATCTACCTACGTACTGTAATACTATTAAGTAATAGAAAGAATCTGAAAAAAAAAACATTTTGTTAATACAATACATTCAATTATTTTTCGGGTACACATTCATATATTACAATTTAATAAAATATGATAAACTAGAGGCTGCCCCGCGGTTTTTCCCGCGCAGATTTCTCATAAACACAAAATTCCAGATTATTCCCGTTCCCGTGGGAATTACGGGAAATCCCTTCTTAGTGCTCACCTGCACTCCCTAAGGAACCTACATGCAAAATTTCAGCCCGCTACGCCCAGTAGTTTCGGCTCTGCGTTGTCTGTCAGTCAGTCAGTCAGTCAGTCAGTCAGTCAGTCAGTCAGTCAGTCAGTCAGTCAGTCAGTCAGTCAGTCAGTCAGTCAGTCAGTCAGTCAGTCAGTCAGTCAGTCAGTCAGTCAGTCAGTCAGTCAGTCAGTCAGTCAGTCAGTCAGTCAGTCAGTCAGTCAGTCAGTCAGTCAGTCAGTCAGTCAGTCAGTCAGTCAGTCAGTCAGTCAGTCAGTCAGTCAGTCAGTCAGTAACGGAAGAGTTTTATATATATAGATTATTGTACAGTGCCGGACTAGGAGGCCGTAACAGATTTGTCTATGGTTTTGTTAGCCCTAGACTGTATTACCAAAGAACAAGAGCTATATTGCAATACAGAAAACCGGAAGTGTTACGCCGACCGTGTCCGCCACCGTACTATAAGAATATCCGCCCATAGTCATATTGGAGAGCTTAAAATAATATGTGGCTGCAGTCGACAGTCCCCCAGTGAGTGGCAGTAGTGGCTCAGGAATGAACCCTGAGGAACATGTCTTCGTGTACGATTGATGATCTAGCGGCGTCGGGCGCCGACGACGCGTCCCACTGCCACATGCCAAATGAATAAGTAGGCCGACCCAAGGTGGTCCTCTCTTCAACACGCCAACACTGAAAATAAAGATGCCTACGGTCGCTAATAAAAAAAATCAATAAGATCTCTATTTAATTAGTTATTTGCTTTGTCTTCAATAAATGAAGACGAAAAAACATTTGACTGCATAATTGATATTGCAATTAGGTCATAATTTATAATTTAGTAGGTTTTATGTTTTATAAGTATAAATGTTTTGATTAGTATATAGGTATAATATACTATCCTCATTTACTTATACTAGGTGCTTTTTATATTCCTAACATCACAAACAAAATACGTGTGCGGAACCACAGGCGAACGCTAGAACCGATTCTAATCAATAGCACGACTGAAAACTACATTAATAAAATTGTAAAATGTGTCGTTATTACTTACTAGTTTTTTTACTGGTTAATTTATTCCTAAAACTAACTAAACTTAAACTATATCATATGTCTGAACTTTGGCAGTTATTATCAAAAAATACAATTAATCGTTAATTTTCTATCTAGAAAAGTTTGGGAGGCGCACACGTACATAAGTACGTGTACACATGTACTATATTCTTCAACTTTGATAGATGCAAAGTTATTTTTTATTTCAACGCAGAGTTAGATTTGTTGTTTCATTGCCTTCCTACACTAATAATAGCTTAATCTTAAAAATGACAAAGTGACTCCAGTAAAGATCCAAATACAATTATAACATATTCTTCAGAATACCCCTTCACCACAATGTCTCTTCTTATCTCCACATCGATAAAAAAAAGGTTTAAATGTTAGTTGACCGTTCTGTTAAAAACTAAACTTGAGTTCACTAGCGCCGCTCCAGCTTTGCGTGCTTTGGACATTGCTTTCTCCCCTCTTTTTGAATTACACACATGATTTTCACGCTTGTCACAATAAATTACCATCAGATGGTTTTTGTTTGTCTCCGTTCCTATTTACGTATCATGAACGACATAATGTCGACCCGATGTGCTATTCGTCATAATGATAGAATCGGTCGCATAGTTATCGGTCCACCGATCATCAGACAGTGATTAAGCGACTTAGTCTGCACTTATATATCACATGTTCAGAATAATAGGCCGGCTAACTTCTGTTCGATGAAATTGTGTGACATTGACGTCTTCTCTACAACTAGGTATTAGCCGCAGCCCATATTCATATCAGAACTGTCTGCAATCATTATCATACCCACAACGAACGTATGCACGACTATAAATAAGTAGGTCAGGCAGGAAAGGAACTGAATAATAGCATAAAGTACATACAAGTTTCATCGCATCGCACAGTCGTTTGTCGCATCGAATCTAAAAACAATTTTCAAAAACCATATTATTAATAATAGTTGATCTGTGTTGTGCAAAACCCTCAAATCACCATAGATTAGACAAAGTAAAACGCTGCGCTTCCTAACACAAACACATAATAATTATAACCTTATAAGTTACCTATCGTTTAATTAACAACAAGTTAAAACTTTTTAACTTTAAAATTGCGAATAAAAAGAAGCTTATTCCTAAAATAACACAGTACGATCAAAGGAATCTAAATAAAGAGCGAAATATGAGTAAATAAAAACTCTGAAGCTGAAGAGTCGTGATTAATAGTCAACGTCGAGCTGCAGCGTTTTCCCTAAATAAATAATAACATGTAAATAAATTAGGAGGGAGTCACCCACGAGTCACCGCCACACTAGGTACGTCCGCTTAAAGCAAGTTTGCGCGTACAAATGACAAATGGTGTGCGCTTTTGATGGCACGGCGGAAATTATCTGCGCACTCGAGCGCTGCGGTGTGACGCGCCTGTACTAATTACTGTAGAAGCACGCTTTGATTGTGATCAGTCGCGCGGCCCAGTCTAAACTCTACCAAAGCGTACATGGCTTTGGTAGAGTTTACGCTGCCCCCGTACTCGTAATATTGTTGAGAAAAGTACTTACAAAGTAAAATTATATCAGCGGCTGAACGTCGGGGTGTGACCAACCGGGACTAATTGGTGAAGTTACACTGTCTTCTACGGTGCTTTGAGGATTTGTGTGCCGTTACGAACTGCATCTCGGGGTAATCCAAGGCATGAAAACGTTTTATAAATAGAACTCTACAATTTGAATTTAAAGTCAATCTTGACATATTTATTGAGATCATCAATATGTAATGCATCTGTTTACAAAAATTTTGAGTTTTATGATTGTGTTAATAAACTGAGTTAGACACGACGAAATGTTGGGTAACAGTATGATTGATTATAAAACTTTTTATCAAAAAATTAAACCGCCGAAGAAAAAAAACTGAAAACCATAAAATAATAATCGAATTACTAAGTTCTTAAAGTAATGTAGGGTATACCAAGTAATTTTAAGTCGGCGCGCCACACATGTAAATTATTGATGCACGAATTTTGGTTATTTCTTTTAATTTAAGGTACCTAATTCAGTGATCTTTGTACGAGGAATCTGTGGCGCCGACTCAAAATTACTTGGTATACCCTACATTACTTTAAGAACTTAGTAATTCGAATATTATTTTATGCTTTACTTTTTTTTTTCGGCGGTTTAATTTTTTGATAAAAAGTTATATTTTATGCTATTCAGTTCTTTCAGGGTTTTATTATTTTCTTCTCCCACAAGGTGGTCAGTGATCACACCGCATAAGGTGATCTAAAGATATGGGACGACAAGACCGGTTGGTATGGCGATTTGTGGGGGAGGCCTATATCCAGCAGTGGACGTCTTTCGGCTGAAATGTTTATTATTTCATTTCATTTCAAAAGCTATTAAAGTAAGTAGGTATCTAAAGTTATAATGTAAATACAGAACAAGGCAATGCAACCTGTGAGTGAATAAAAGTCCCACTAACCAAAAAGTCACCCCTATTTTCCTACACTTAGGGTGGGAATTTTATTTCCAAATTTTTATTGGACCCACTTCAAGGTATGCCCTGTCGATTAAAAAAAAGAATTATCAAAATCGGACTACTCTGTAAAAAGTTATGATCATACCTTAAAATATATTTACGTGACGAATTGAGTACCTCCTCCTTTTTTTCGTCGGTCAAAAACTTAACAGTTTGTTAAAACAAGCAGAAAGGTCATTGAAAAAAAAGCAACGAAATCGAATGGTAAGTAAATCGGAGCGGGTGACAAATCACGTAATTGCAGTTGTATCGAGAGAAATATAGCTCAGCTTGTTCTAAAAGCGACTTGAGGGGTCGGCGGCGGTGGCGGCGCGGCGGTGGCTCGCGCAGCTCTACCACCGCCAATTTATTACCGCAAGGCGCCCGCGAAGCAATTAACGACGACGCGATGTATTGCGTCCACGTCTCTCTCTGCGGCCGGACACGCGTCATCATCACCCGCCCAGACGCGACTTCGGTCTGTCCTATTCTTCTTACAACAAGCTGTAAAGCGGATTTATTCTTCTTGTCGAGTCCATGGCTATATTCGAGTGAAATTCGTGAGGACCAGTACGCTTTGACCACCAGACCAGTTGCCGTTATATTTTTCTTATTTGTTGTCGATTCCTAATGGCTGAGGATCGCGTGCGTGACCAACAAGATCACCCTATTTGATGAGATGTTTTCGGGTTATCCTATTTTGAGCGCTGCTAATGGCTAAGGGGATGTTCGTTTTGCTATTAATATTAAAAAAAAAAAAAAAACAAAGTTATACATTGCCGTTATTGGGAGTATCCGCAAGTTTGATCTTGCTTGATTGAATTACCATAAGAGAAAACAAATTGGGAAGCAATGCTAGAAAAAACTGAATACAATCTTATCAACTATAAATTTTCCAACAACATGCAAAGCCACAAATATGGCTGAGGTTTTGTATCTGATTGCATTCAAAAATCGAATCAGATGAGCGGTTTACGAACGGGCGAAGCAGTTGCACTTTTTTTGCTTTCGAGATCGAACTCCGACAGAAGCGGATGGCCAAAACAAACTGCCATCCAATATTTCGCAAAACGAAAAAGGCTTTATCTTAGCAAAATGGCGACGACGTTGAGTCGCCTGCTTTTTGTTGAGATCGCGAAGAAAGAAAAAAATCTCGATCAATATTCGGGAGACTGCAGGACTGGAAACATGGAGGGGGCGGAAGGGGGTCCTTTTGTGCCTCTGTATAATTGGTCGAAGCAGATTTATGTGGCGTACGCTATCTACGGCTTCCCGTTTCGGCCGGGCGCGGACTAACTCGGAATGCGACTCGAGTCGATAAACGAAGGCTCTACAGGCCCCGACGCCCGCCAAACACAATGCAATCCTACCAACATATATTATGCTCTGTAGTCTGTAGATAAACGGGATCATGGCTGATGCAATGAATTATTTTGAGAACAAAGATAAAGCGCCCCAAAACTACTCAAATATAACGCAACGCGTAAGTAAACTATCACCGGTTCTCCTTAATTTCGGGAACAAAAGATCATTTTACGGCAAAAGGCCTACAAGACCTATATTAAAGGGCCGCCGCAACGCATGTAAACAAATTATACGTAATAGAAGGCTCTAAACGCTTCAGAGTTCGACCGCAGTGTGTCCAATCAGTTAGAGCCACTCAAAGCAAACCGCTGAGGGAGCAGAGGCGGGGCAGAGCGGGTAATGGACCGGCACTGCGCTGCGGCCACATGTGCTGCGCCGCGCCGCCGCGCTGCTGCTCGCCACGGACCATTTCAGTTCCTAGATTGATACGAAGACTAATTTTGTCACGATAACACTCTTTTCTTACTTACATAGCATGAGTCTAATTATGTTTACCACCCACCCACGACGACGACCGACGTAGCCCTCCTACTAAACAGCTATCCTCTGGCTACCACATCGATCACACAAGGCAGAAAAACTATTTTTATTTTTATCATATCAATCATTAAAAAAACGTAATACTTTAAACTGAAAGAAAAACTTTAAACTGAGCTACATTACATATTATTTACATTTTATACCTGCCTCGTTTACGGCGCAGTAGATCGCAACAAAATCTTGATTTAATGTACATTAAATGCCTATCAGGATTTTACATTAAATACGCATTAGCGAAGGTAAGATTTCGTTACGTTCTGTATGTCTGCATTAGATAGAGCCTACCGCTTTGCCCCGCGCCGCGCCGGAGGCGAAGTGTAAGCGCGGGCGGGGGAAAGTGTTGTGATGTGGCCGTGCATTACCTGCAGCACTCGTTTAGGCAGTCCGGTCTTCTGGCTCAGCTGCTTGAGGTCCTTGGCGTCAGGGTTGTGGTTCAACGCGAAGTAGGACTTCATGGTGCGCAGCTGGTGGTGCTTGAAGCTGGTGCGCATGCGCTTGGTGCGCGACGAGGAGCCCAGCGAGCCGCCGCCGCGGAACCCCAGCTCGAGGTACTCGGCATTCATATCTGCCGCCAGAACAGAACAGTCACGCTGCTCAATGATACCACACATTTATATTAACTAATATCTTTATAGAGGAGACCAAAAAGTCATCTTTGTGAAATAAGCAATTAAAAACGGATCTCCTCGATCGCAGAAAACATTTAGGCAAGTTTAAAAAAAACTGGAAAATTCGCAATGCGCACACTACGGAGAAAACAATTATCTTTTTGAGATTTTATAAAATAATATTAATTTACCGTAAAGTTACATGACATTGCATAAAAAAATCTGAAAAATACATACTTACACTATCATATCGCAGATAAATAAACTTAAGCTTTTTGAATTGGGTAGGAGAGGATAGATAAGGTGCTCTACAAAATATTGTTATCGTAAATATATATGTATAATTTGAAAAAAAAATAGTTCATTCTCATAACTGTCTCTCTCAAAATTCTTTAATGACATTTTAAATCCAGATGATATTATGTATGTTGTTGAATTATTGCAACGTTCCTATTCACATATTTAGGAGTAAGGTGCATTAACTATATGTTATGCGTAAGTATGTAATGTAATTAATCTACAAAAACCACTGGTTACCCGCGGGTCCCAACCAATGTCATGTGCGTACCGTACCGACCATTATTATTAGTGTGCATTTTTTTCGTATCGTAAAGGTTGCAAAACGTCAAATTAAGATTACTGCAATAAAAATATAACAGATCGTTTGAGGCAGTAATTATTCGGAACCCTTTAATCGTTGGCAATTGGCAAGTCTATCTAAGGCTAATAGTAGATTGTGTGACTAGGGAGCAAAGTTATATTTTTACGGCGAAAGCGCTTTTTTGAATCCAGAGCGAATGAGGGATTCTAGAGTAGAATCCCAAGCCTAGCGAGGAATTCTTCAGTAAAATCCCGAACGAAGCGAGGGATTCAAACTAAGTCGCCCGAGCCAAAAATATATTCGCTTCCGTGTGTTACACTCTACTTTTCATCACCATCTATGAAAAAATTACATATTGTTATTAATTATAATAATTTGAAATAAAATGAGGAATAACAACTTAGTTTTATTTATTATGATATAAAGATATAATATTTACAACCGACTAAGAAAACTTAAGGCTAACCGAAAGGCCGAAACCTTAAGGCGAATAACAACTAAATTTAAATTAAATGGTATCTAATAAGAAAACTTTGCACAAAACAAAAACATGAATTTCTAACCATCCGTAATATTTTTCTAAAACTTAGTTCCAGGTTCCAGTAGAATAGTTAGCGCGTTTTAAATTTTATTTCTTTTTTTTTCATCAAGCCGACGGCCGGACAGCTAGGGCGGTGGCGGGCCCGGCCGTCGACCAGCCAGTTCCAAATTCAAAAAGTGTGCCTAAAAAGTGTATAGAAATCCTTTTAAGGCGAGCTAACGGGGATTAAAAATTACTTTTTATCCCATCCACTCGAAAAGTAGACTTTTTTTATTACTGTTCTCAGGTCGTAAAGTTCCTCGTTATTCACATGCGGTTTGTAGCCGGTCAATAATGAATTTCCATACATTCTTTATAATCATTTATTTTCGTAACTATAATTCAATAAGTACATCATAATTGCCTGCATAAGCTACCTGATTAGGTCAGCAAAATTAGGTAGGTACCTACCTAATTTTGCTGACCTAATCTGGTTCATAGGTGCTTCTTTTTTATATGTAAATTTTGTCATCGGATGGAATAAAAAGCAGTATATACAACTCGGGGGTAAAGTTATTCTGCCTCGGGTGAGGTTAAAATCCTCTCTTGTTCAAGTTTCAAGTCATTTTTCAGCGAGAGAAGTTTAAAAAACTTTATCTCCTAAATTTGCTTAGTATGGTGGCTTTTTTGAGTAGGATAAAGTTTTTTAAATTTCTCTCGCTGCAGTGGGCTTTAAATGTCAAAGAATTTGATATATAAAACATATCTTAGTCTAGCATAGTTAACTAGTTATCACCATATAAAGAAGCGACTCGTTGGCGCGGAAGAAAGGTTAAGTTTTTCAGGGATTTTGTGTGCCTAATAACAGACATCGGCGGTTTCAGCCTTCATAGGCTTCGACAAATTAAGATAAAGCTCTGAGCACCAATTCTTTCTGTTTTGTATGCATAGTTACGAAAATAATTGAACCTAAAGGAATCGTATTTGGAGGTTCGCGCGGCCATGGGACTGAAGGGTCATTATCTGGTCAAGTAGTAGAGCTAGTCGAAATTTTATTACTTCTTTTACTTTTATAATATTTTTTGACAAAGTGAATCTTGCTTTGACAAAAAAACCAGAAGTCTAGATCTCAATATCCGCGCGGTTCTCCTTGTTTCGTTCGCGCGGACACCATCAACCCTTAATAACTTCCTTATTTATGCTTCGACAAATTCCTTTTTACCATTCAGTTTTGACAAAGATCCACAAAATCTTTTTTTTTTGTTTTAGAACTTGGTTGCGCGGTCGAAACGGTAATTTAGACCGGGCTATGAAATATGACCGCGCTATGAGTTAGATAAAAGGTTCAATGACGTGTTTGGCACAGAGGGCAATAAGAATATATGATTATCCCAAATAGAAGGACTAAAGTAGAAGTAAGACTCTGCTTCTAATAAACATTATTTCTTATTGGTTTCTTTTACCTTATGCCTAAAATTTTCATTAACACATTATTTCGGTTGGTATACCAAAATAAAATTAGGAAGCAACTGTAATTAACTTAATTCATTCATTTACTGTAAATAAAGAAGTTATTTTATTTTAGAAATGTAAGTACATATCTACCTACAAGTGCATACTGCGTTAAATCACGGTTAAATTGTCCTCAAAAGTTTGTGCATGCTGTGTTTATTTTTTGGCTGTCAATCTAGAGCGGAACTGTTCACAATGTTTGTTTTTAATGTTTTGATTTGATTGTCAACTGTTTGTGTACCAAATTCAATAAAAATAAAATATATTTTTATCGTACGGACTGCCAGAATAGACTGCCTGCATAGATACCTAGGCATAAACTTTTATGCCATGATCGGTGAATAACTTACGAGCAAAGCAAACTGAGCAAAGAATAAAACCTGCCCGGGATTAATGATCAATAAAAGTGGTTGACCTCTCTCACGCATAGGCTCCGCGGTCGCCGCGCCGCGCCGCCGCCGCCCGCCGCCGCCCGCGCCGCCCCGCGCCGGCACGCGGCCACTGATTTATCCGCGATTTTCAATTTTTGGTTTTTCTTAAAACTATTATTTCAGATGAAATTTACACCAATAAAGCTTATATCCTGAGAACGACAGAACAAAAATAAAAGCTCGCGTCAGGCAATAAGCATACGAAGCAGCAATGTCCCGTGTCGTCGTCATATCCGGTTCGCTGAGGGCTTTTGTAGTAATGTATATATTTGACTACAGTCCCTAGATTACGGTCACATTTGCAATAATAATTTTCGTCCCTAAAGCGTTTTTTTGTATTGAATTTTTGCTCTAAGTCTTAAAGCAAGTCTAAGTCTAAGAGGATGAAAAGCATTATTGCAAAGAGTGGTCGTAATATAGCCTCATTACTTACTGCTATTACTATTATGCCATAACATCGATTGCTACACTGTCTCTAGTAAACAAACAACGATCAATAAATTTTAATTCATTCTCCGAAAATCCAAAAGCTAAAACGCTCCCGAAGAAGGTATAGGACCGTGTAAGAGTAAGTAATAAATAAATAAGTCGTCTCACGTACTATAAAGCTATTTGGTCTGAGAGCCACTGATACAGATGTCGGCCGCCAGATAGCGGCAGCGGACTAACAACGATATCACATTAGCCTGTCACTGCCGCTAAGGTGACAATGAACTGTCGATCGACACGAGAAATCGATCGATCCTATCAACCTGTGTCACGAAACTGTGATTAGAAAAATATTTAAAAAAAAAGTTGCTGTTAGCATTATAATTATTTATTTTACATATTCATAATAATATAATTTTGACAGTTAAAATATATTACCATTTCAAACTTTGACAAACAAAAAGATGTGGTACGTGCCTACATTATAATTAAATTAAATAAACGTTTGTTGAATTATTAAAACGATTTTTCACTTAAAATATAGTTCAGTGCAAGTATTCTAACGTTTTAAACGTATGAGGTGTTTGCACGTGCGTGTCGCTCTCCAAGGCACTAAACGAACAGGCACCCTACTTACTGATATGATCGGTCAGCTTTAGCTACTCGAAATGTTCGATCTCAAAAAACATTTAAAAAAAGATCGGGCACATTTTTTGGCAGGAAATAAATCTCGAGCGGTCTGTAAACGCATCTCTTCACCAAATTTATGGCGGGCGCGGCGCAATGAAACCAAACACCGCTGTTGAAAAAAAGAAAAGAAAATTAAAAAAAAAAATTTAGAGGTGAATCCACGAACCTTTCGAGGCAGATGCGACAACTTCATTACCAACTATAATTTACTTTAGTCGCATCCACCATCCGTTAGTGAGGAGCTCGCATAGGAAGCAAAAGTTTTTTATGCCCGTTAAGTGAAATTTATGTTTGTCAAGTTCCATATTTCTTCCAAATTAGTTAATTAAATTACAACAATTTAAAGAAAAGTATATTCTTAGCCCTATTTAAACATAACAACAAACAAAATATACAAATAAACGTACTCTATGCTCTTTAGAATGAGCTGTAGGCTGCGGTAGTAGCCGACTAGCCGCTCCGAGCTGCTCGAGCAGTCGCAGCCGCAGCATGCTGCAGCAGGCGAGCGATGGGCGCCCACGCCCTGCCCGCACCCCGCACTACCGCCCTCGCTTACTCATGCGAAATCTCACATCTAGATCTTATTTTACCATGTCTATGGTAGAGTATACCATTTTTTTTTATGATGGTTGCGCTATATAAGTTTCAACTATAATCTAGGCGACGTCGATTATTTGAGTATAAACAGAGATGGTGACTTGTAATGTACGGCAGCTAGGCTAGAACCTGGTGAAACGCGAGTCAGGCTTTCTGATGTGATTGTGTACAGTTATGGACTTGTCCAGCGTATCACATCTGGTTTTTTTGTATTATAAAAAAAGCCCTTGTTCTCTAGCGTGCACGACACCATAGTAAAGTGTTACGCTGAACGAGTCCGTGACTTTAACTAACCTAAGAACAACAAGGACCAAACTAAGTAACCAACTCCAGTCAACTCCTCCTGATACTTACATATCAGAGCAAACTATCCAACTAGGCATAGGTGCAAAGTCTGCGATCAATGTGTGCTGCGAGTTGCGAGTGATGACCTGGGACCGTAACGTAACTATAATGACAGAAAAAAGGGCTAGGCTATGCTTGCAGTTTTTATGCGTGATGGAATTGAAATCGAAAAAGAAAAGTAGCAAATAGCTGGAAGAACAATATGCAAGACAAAACAAGTGATTATAGACGCTATAACAAAAAATCTCAGTTCGGCTTTAACAAAACATAGAAAAGAGCAACAAAAAAACTGGGTGAGATATATAACTAGGAAAAGAGCATTAAAAAAAATTCCAACGTCACGGTGTGAATTTTTTTAAATCACATTTAAACTTTTAAAAATTCAAAGCAAAGTTGCGTTTGGGCGTAAATGCTTGAAGCTTATAAATAAGATTTACAGAATAAAAATAAAGAGGCTAAAAGTACAGCATTAAAAACCATTTGCAATGTTAAAGGCAGAAAGCGCGCTGCGGTAGCTACACGAAGTTACCAATCGCCACCATCTCACGTCTCCTGGCGTGGGAGCAGCCTAGGCCTGTGGGCACCTTTCACTCAATTGCGCAATAAGTCCGCCTTCCCTTTTAATTGATATGGCAGTTGCGGCGTCTCGGAAATTTACAAGTCGCTTCGCCAAAAGTAGAAATAAGAAAAACAGCAACCTTGCTGATTGGCAGGGAATGAGGGAGCGATCAAATATGGCGAACACCGCAAAAACAATCCTTGCCAAAACAGACGAGTTGCCCGAGAATCTGTCATCTGAAATAGCTGTCGGTAAGTGTCGCTCAGCCGCTCGGCAATGTGACTCTAGCGAGTCTTGCGCCTTACGCCTGGTGGACTGGTGGCACGCATTGATTGGGACGCGAGTTAATAGTTACTGCGAAGTGCACACAACTTTTAATAATAATACCTATTTATGTAGTTGAATAATAGCTTAATCTTGTCTGGGCTGCTCGTTGATCGACAGGTAGAGCGTGGCCGTCTCTAGCTAATTTACTAGTGCATCCTCCAGCCCGTGGCTTCTTAATTAGTAGAAGATATTAAAATACTTTTTAAAAAGATCTCATTAAAAGGTAGGTGTAGAAATACGTTTTGGTTTAGGACAAGATTTGTGCATTATTACAAGTATTTTGCGCTGACTCGGGAATACCCAATCATGTTTAACAAAACAATCGTGATTATGTTACTTTTTATTTTGCCTAAAGTGCCCTTTTTTGGTTTTCATCAACCTACCTATTTATTTTAGGGTAAACTTTTTATAGCATCGATGTATCATAAATTGATGTTTGTTAGGTTTTAACAACAAAGTTTATTAATTGTATATCAATATATATAAAACTCTTCCGTTACTGACTGACTGACTGACAGACAACACAGAGCCGAAACTACTGGGCGTAGAAAGCTGAAAATTACCATGTGGGTTCCTTGGGGAGTGTAGGTGAGCACTAAGAAGGGATTTCCCGAAATTCCCACGGGAACGGGTAAAAACGGGATTTTTGTGTTTATGGAAAATTTGCGCGGGAAATACCGCGGGGCAGCCTCTAGTCAATATATATAAAACTCTTCCGTTACTGACTGACTGACTGACAGACAACGCAGAGCCGAAACTACTGGGCGTAGCGGGCTGAAATTTTGCACGTGGGTACCTTGGGCAGTGTAGGGGATCACTAAGGAATGAATTCCCGAAATTCCCATGGGAACGGGAAAAAACAGGTTTGTAGTGATTATGAGAAATCTGCGCGGGTGAAATCGCGAGGCAGCCTCTAGTTGTTCATAATACGCAATTTATTGGCACAATTGAACTAGTGTTTAAATCTGTCATCGTTCAAAATGTCTTCCCCCAAGCTAGCACACTAGTGGAAATTGCAGCCTAAATTGTTAATAATAAGGGTTTCCATAGGCGTCTATAGCTGCAAATGTTACTAGGAGTGGCAAACGTTCGACCCAGTATTTCCTTAACCTGTATAATATTTCGTCTTAGAACTCTTTTGCCACTACAGTCTCTAGAACATTGTTATGCAATACTTTTTAACGCTTACGATTGCATATGAGTTTCTAAATTTGCTTTTATACGAACTGCAAAACCTAATAATTCCATCTTACTTACTGAATATTAAATTAATGGCCGCCGATATCCGATGAGCATCCATGTAATTTTATAACTTGTATTAATTGTGAATCTCTATGTCACAAAAACCAAACACTTGGCGTAAATTATTTATCATTCATTCACAGTTCGTTCAATCTCATTCACAAGAAAGTGCAAGAAAGTGGTTTGTTGCAGCCTTAGTAGCACCTCTGTGCCACCGTTATAGAGCTTCAGTAGCACTGATAGTTGCATAAAATTGAGCCCAAATTGCTGCATAAGGGTTGAATAAGGGTTATAGAGCAGGCTATAGCGCTTAAGTCTATCACAATAAGTAATAATCGGACATGCTCCAAAGCTCTTATGCAACCTAATGTGCTGCTTGCTATAAAAGTTAGTTGGAGACACTGTAACTGTGGGTTTTTCTAATGAGCAAAGAAACGTTCGTCTATTTCGTGTTTTCTGTTCGTAGTTTCTGAAACCTTAGTCGCGATCTTCAGTTACTTATCTTTAAAATATTTCAACCTTACCCTTAATTAAATACCTACCCACCTATATAAAAACTTCGCCTATTAGATTGAATACATACAAAACGTACCCTCAAAACTCCTAAGTCCCGCCCTTTCCGGTTGTTGATTTATGAGCATTCTGCTCCGTCGGGGAAAAGGAAGGTAGGTATTGTGATTCATGTTATTTCGGTAGCTGTGCCCAATATTTTGCCAGAAAAGAAAGTTCAAAGAGAACTCTCATCATTTCTGGAGTAAATTATTATTATTATACTTACTAATATATTAGTGAGGCTAGATGGAAAAAGTTGCGGAAAACGCGTTAAGGAAAATGTTTTACACATGTGGTGGCTATAAAACATTATTTGTGAGAGCTTGGACTCTAAACAGCTCAAATCTTGGTATGACTCTACCAGCTCTGCGAGCTTGACGGATCTTGACAAATTAAATGACGGTGTATTTGTAGAGACCGTGAGAGTAACAAGTAACATATGCTTAAAATATGTATTTTGTATATGTTTTTATTTTTATTTTGTATTGTTGAAATTTCAGGATAGGACGAACAAATGCTAACAGCATTGTCTCTACTGGGATGGTGATTTCGTAGATTGCTTGTAATGCACCTCTTCATCCCCTGAACCTTCTGTCCAAATGTAAAGTCCCTTCTAAAGCAAAGCAGTGCAGGCTGTACTGTCACGGTCAGTCAGTTAGTGAGTAACACAGAAAACGCGAGTTGTACATGTACTGATGATGTACATGAGGGGTATGATAAGGAGAGAATTCTAAATTCATACATGAAAAGGAAAAATTATTAAAATTTAAAAAGTAAAAGGTGCGGGCGAAGGTGCAGTAATATATATTCACTTATGTGCATATTAGTGTGGGAACCTTTGATTCACCGATGCTTTTGGAGATGAGCAGACAGCTTGTCCTTTATTATTATTATTTTCAGTCCTTCAAATTATCTCTGATTAGTGATATACGCCGTTATATCAAATCAAACTTTTTTTTATTAATACGATTCATCCATCATAGAAACACACAGGCTATACCTCAATATACGTATGCCAGTCAACCCGGCGAACTTCGTACTGCCTTACCTATTTTTATGTTGTGCATGTATTTTACATATTATTTGCGTAACCAGTTGCGTCTTCGCTTGTCATCGGTGATTGAAGTATTTTGCTTGGTACAAAATTGTGGGAGCAGTTAAACGCAGCCAGCGATTATAACATAAAGTTAATTCGATTCAAGCACGCAAGTAAGCGCAGTCGCCCATGCTGCTGCTGTGCGGGTGCGCAGACAATGCGCCGGATGGGAAATCAAAGATATTCAGCGAATCGCTCAAATATAAGAATCCGTGTACTTAATAAGTTCTTCGTAAAATGCCAAGAAATGCTTGGCACGACTTAAAGCAATTGCAGTTGCAATTAGCAATTGATTAATTCAAAAACTACGTATATGAAGGTACATACGTTATGTTACAAAAAAAAAGCATGAGCACAAAACATATTTTAAGAAGACAGTAAGGACACTTTCCGTTAATTTTTTTTCAAATAGACTATGTATAAATAACTCGTAATAAATTCTAAGAAAAGCGCGAAAGTTTATCCACGATTGTTCGTTAAAGAAGAGGGTATGAAGTATGAACCCAGATCGTTTCAGACACGCAAACACTTCGCCGAACGACCATGTGAGAAACATGTTTTCAACTAGCCTTGCGCCGTGCCAGCCTACACAGTGGAGTACTTTTTTAAGCTGCCTACCGCCTACTGCTGCCTTTGAAATTAGCCAGCGAGCTACTTTACCGCTTAACTTTGTACAGTCATCGTTAACGTTTCTAAAGAAACCTCGTGTGTATTGAGCTAAAGCCGGTCGGTAGGTAAGTACTTTTCTACGATTTAGCTCTCAATTAGAAAAGGCTATACTTATCAGCTTAAATAGTACATTTTGTGTATTTATCTATCTCAATAGTTTTATAATTTTTCTTGGCTTCCCCCAAATGTATTAATATTCGGCAATAATATTATTTATCTATTATAACAAAATCCACAGCATAAGTAATTTTGAAATAGGCTATATCGGATTTTTATATTTGTGCAAATATAGAAAGGAACTTTGAATAATATAGGTACTTACCGAATATTTTTTGAAATTAAAAATCAGGCTATATAACAAATCTAATTTAAATTGTTTATAAAATATAGTTTTAAATATGGCTTAAGCCCTGGATGTAAAATAAAATAATAATATACGCAGCTTAAGCTTATTTACTTTTATATTAAATTGATAGATAAGCATTTTAAAAAAAAATAGGTACTCAATTAATAAAAATAAAAACTTATTTATAATGTAACTTCACGGTGATGACGACAGTTCGCTGTGCTGCTAATGAAGTACTTACATTCAATCAAAACTGAAAATAAAGCTTACCTAGGTTTGCTGACATTATGTCCTGGTCCTTGGGCTTTTTTTTCCTAGGTCTCCCTTTTTGTCGAGGTGGAGGTGCTGCAGCCCCGTTGTAGAAGGGGCCTTTAGGTACATCTGAATCGACGCGCGTAAACTCAGGTGAGGGGTAGGGCGGGTAGTGCGCTCCCGAGGGGGGCGCCCCGTAGGGACCGGGACACATCTGAGGCGGGCCCGGCACTGACATATGGGGGCCGTACTCCGGCATGGTATCATAGTGTAACCTGGAATTTACAATTAATTTAATTGTTGTTCTTGTCATATCATACCAAACATCACATAAATGTAGATAATGACTGACTAAGATGAGTCACAAAGGTAGAGTACTATTTACTACTACAATCAGCTAACACGCCTGTCCATAATTGTAGTGCTTTACCAATTTATCATAACATATACATTTATTTTCCAACATAATACGCTGATATCAAACTGGAAAATACTGGTCAGATTTGTATAATTTTAGCTCTTCACGTCAAAATATAGGCAGTAATTTATAAAAACCTGCAGTAAACAGCGGATTCCCGGATTCCAAAGGTGTCACCCTTGGTCAGTGGTGCACTGCAAAGGAAGCAGGAGAAGCAGTGCACGTGGAACACCAGGTCGCGCGCGCGCATCACCAGCTCGGCCGCCGAGATCGTGGCGTGGCAGCGCGCGCACCGCTTCGAACCAAACAGCCTGTAATGAAGGGGCGTCATCAGTCAAATTTAAAGTAAATAAATAAATATGATTTTTGTAAACCTCATTTATTTACATTATTAACGTATAAACTAGTCGAAAAAAAGAACCTCAAACTTCTATCTAATGAAAACTGCGAAAAAGAAAATGCGAAATTGAGGATCTATGTATGTATATAGGTACCTACTTAATATAAAAGTATCCTATATTGTAAAATTATATTATGCTATTGGACTTTAGAGTACCTAGATATTTTTAGTGTAAATTGACTTTTTATATATGTATAGTATTTATTTCTAGACCTAATTTTTCTACAGGCTATTGAATTATTATATTGAAATTGAAAAATTATTGTGGGCAAAAGCTAGTTCAATATAACAGGATATTATATTGAACTAGCTTTTGCCCACAGCTTCGCACGCGCTTTTTCATTAAAAACGTAAATTACTGGTTGATTAACTACTCAGGCTTTGGTGACATCATTTCTGATCGCACCCTTACTCAAGTTGACATACTAAAGGAAATCTATTTTACATACTAAATATGGTCCGGTAATCCCCGTTCCCATGGGAATTAAGTTAATTCCTTTCTTTCAACACACTTTCCTCCACTGTACACAACTTTCACGTCGAAGCACTCAAGGAAGTCGGTTTTCATTCTGACAAAAAAGTTCCGTTTTTCCCGTTGTCGTGGGAATTTTAAATATTACTTTCTTTCAACATTCGTACATTTACTGAGGAACCTGTACACAAAATTTCACTTCGATGCACTCAAGGATGTCGATTTTTCAATCTTACTAAAAAAACTCCCGTATTCCCTTTCCCGTGGGAATTTTGTTAATTTCTTTTTTCAACATTTATTCATTCACTGAGGTACCTGGACACCAAATTTTACGTCGATACACTCAATAATGTCGATTTTTCATACTAACTAAAAAGTCCAGTAATTCCCGTTCCTGAGGGAATTTCGAGAAATCCTTTCTTAGCGGATGCCTACGTCATAACATCTACCTGCATTCTAAATTTTGCGGGCTGTGCGTTGATAGATCACTATGTCATTCAGTCAATCAGTCACCTTTGAGTTATATATATTTAGAAAATAAATGATTTTACTTGACTTTATGGTTATGGTGAATTTGTTAAATATATATAAAACTCTTCCGTTACTGCTGACCGACTGACAGACAACGCATATCCGAAGCAGGCTAAAGTTTTGCAAGTGGGTTCCTTGGGGAGTGTAAGGGAGCACTAAGGAATAATTTCCCGAAATTCCCATGGGAACGGGAAAAACGGGATTTATGTGTTTATGAGAAATCTTCGCGGGTGAAACCGCGGGGCAGCCTCTAGTATAACATGTGATTTCAATAGATATTTGTCGTTTCAAAAATGTCTGTCGCACACTATGGGCATCAGCGGTAGGTAGGTATCTAATTAAATCGAACCAAGCGTACCAACGCCGCGCCGCCGCCGCCCCGCCGCCGGCCCGTAGGAATCCCGCGAGGGTCGCCGGCAGTGGAGATGTGAGATAATAAGCAGAGGTCGAGATTCAGTTCCCGAGTGAGACGTTCCCGTGTGGTCCCTTTTGCACGACTTGCTTTTATCGCGATCAAACTATTTTATATATTACGGTCTCTACATGCTCGATATTATATTAGTTTCGAACGCAAATGGCTAAAAGTATTCGCTACCTTAAAAAGTGCTTTGAGTGTTTTTAAATCATTGAACACACATCAGGTGAAATTTGTTTTGTTAAGCAGCGAGGCAGCGAGCGAATTTATCTAAATAAAAGAGCAGAAAAGGTTTAATTTTAGTTTATTGCTGGTTTTCAGGTTTCATGCAAGATTAATACAGCTTACAGCTGAATTGGTCACACTTCCGCTCACAATAGCCGCAAAGCCGCTCGCCACGCCTTGCGTGCTGTACATAATAGCGGCTGTGTCACGGGTTGCAGCAGAGATTAAATTACAGCGAATGCTGACTGCCGGTGCCGGCCGTTTGTCGGCGAGCTGTTGGCTCCAACACACGTCTAATTACTACTTTTATTCCTCATTAACAGCACCTAACAAATAATCAGGTAAAACTATTGTTCGAGCAGATTTGTTAATGCGTGCTGAGCTGTTACCCGCTGGACGAAAAAACCGCATATTGATTAATTTTTATAGTTACTGTAAATCAAACAGGAATTTTATGATATTATAGTTCGGATACCAACACTACTGATACTGAACCAGGTAAGTATGAACAAGCTCCTTTCTTGTTCTAATTTATAAGGTTCGCTCCTTGTAGGAAGTGCACGAGATTTTTCTTCTTGTCCAAAGAATACTAACAAATATTAAATGCTTAAAAAAATTACGTAAATTTTGAGATAAATAAAAAAAAATGTTTTTTAACCAATTTTGTCGAGTTAACAGGCAAAACAAAATAAAATCGTTTACATAATCAACATCGTTTATTACTAATGATTCAATATCTTAGACCTTTGATAGATTGTTATTTTTTTATTTACCCATTCTGGGCCAGCAAAGGAACATATTGCATACAGCCAAATCTTAAATACATACTTAAATCCGTTAGTGCTATCACACGGTTATAGTCAACTTAACTTATATATATAGTTATAGTCAACTTAAATGCATGATAAGGCCTAATTTAGGGGTTAATAATTGGCCGTTTATTTTAAATAATGTTGTGTTCATTTAAAACTTTGCATTCGTCATAGCACCACATCTCAAAACCCTCAGGTGTCTCTCTATGTCCTTTGATTTGTTTGCATGTCTCTCATATATTATCTAAAATAAAATAATTACTTAGTAAAACTAAAAATACAAAATAGTTGCACCTTCCGACAGATTGACGGAGCGTCGAGGATGGATGGCGCAGCTCTCATTAATTAGTGGCGATGGCGAGCGGTGCAGCAAGCGGCTGGCTGCGGCCGCTCGACCCGCGCCGCCGCCGCCCGCCCCGTTCCGCTCTGCGGACGAGGCAGCTAATCGTCCGTACGAACCGTCTACTCATTTTGGGACGCTGCCGCTTGGGCCATAAATACATAGGTAGCAAATATAGCAATGCCTTTTTGATGTCATGCATGTGGGACAGAACCATATTCTGAATAGAATAATGGACTATACTACTCGAATCAATATAATTGTTAAGTACTTCTGCTTCATTTTTATCTTAAGTTAATTATGTTGAGTATTTCTACAATTATACTTCTTTATTATTAATATAAACCTTTTGAATGCTTAGTATTTATTTTCAGGAAAATCGGCTGGAGTAGTATTATATATAAAAGTAACGTAAAAATACAGTATGCCTAGGTATAATAAAAGCCCATAAGTTCAGGACCTTTACTATTTATGAACAACTCTGTTGTTACAGAATAGAATAACAGTAGGTACCTATACATATTACTTACTACCTGCTACTTAACAATTTCTACTGAAATACAATACAATTCATGGGATTGCTTTAATAGATATATCATGCCAGCAATTTCATAGAATGTAATCGGTTGATTGAGAAGTTAACGCTGGCTACAATCCGTTTTCACAGTTGATTACCTTGGGTAATGGCAGACACAATATCAATAAAGGCTATGCTTTTTGTAAACACACGCGTCAGCTTTTTGCTCTTCACGTCAACAAATGGACTGGAAAACCAATGACGTAGATGTTTTAATTAAAATAGTTTGTTAAGCATCGAATAGTTTATAATATTGTTCTTTCCCAAGACGCGTTTGTCAAAGCCACCTAAAGTTGTTCAACCAACTAATTATTTGAAATGGTTGAGCATCAACGCTCAAGCTTTGAATTAAACGAAACGCCTAAACAATTTTGGCTTACGTTAAATGGAACTCTGAGCTAAAGCTAAGTTGAGTTTAAAAGGAGCGTTACCATTACCATAATTAGAATTGTAATAATACGAGTCTTGCTGAGCGAGCAAACATAGATTCGTATGCCCCTTGTGACGTCACTGCATACGTCATCACGCATTGCCTAGTCTACCTCTTTTTTATCTAAAAGGTAATTGCTCGCAAGGCGAACTTCGAGCTTACACGTGCTATTCTCAATTTTTAAGAATATTCTATAGCCTATGTCACCCGGGAATAGTGTAGCGTCCTAACACTGAAATTTTTTTTTAAATCGGTTCAGTATTCTCGGAGCCTATTCAATGCAAACAAATAATAAAATCTGTCCTATTTTAAAATTGGTATAGATGATAAATATTTCGTAGGAAGATTGATAAAAAAGTAATCCTTATATCACTTTTGAAAACTATTGGCTGAATCGATATGTTAGGATGATGCTTTCTTCTTGTTTGCACCTCAATGTTCAATCCAGTGATATTTGATCATACAAAAGTAACCGTCTTATTCATAAAGATACAGTTCATTTTAAATAGCGTTACTGGCGGTCTACCTCTCCGGTTTGTTGTATGCTAAATACGTGACATCCAGTCTAAATTGACATACGTCAAATAACTAAAATGCTCTTTAACTTTTTATGAATAAGAGGGTATATGTTTATAAAAGAAATTTGTGACCGTATTCTGTATTGAAAAAGTTTATTTTTGTAAGAGCAAGCGTATTGTAAGTAATAATATGTAGGTATATATTTTTTATGGAAACTATGCAATCATTTTCCATAATAATAATACGCCTAGAGGAGGTTGCGGGATCTTGTTGTCGCCCGAGACCTCCCGAGACACTCCGGAACGCAATTTTATCGCCGTCGCTGTCAAATTCTTATCGCTGGCTGTCTAAAAGTGTTGACGTAGTTTAGGTAGCCCACTGCTTCATAATTTTACACATTATAACTGGTTACAAAGTAATTCTATCTCATCATTGCCTATTAAGCCCAGCCAACACTCAAGATCGACGAGGATCGTTAAGATAGAATTAATTACACTGGGTTTCCTGGTAGGAATTGCTAAGGCCGCCCATTGCAGTCCAAAATTTTAACTAAAACTTATATCGAGGAATTCAATCTTTCAATGATTTGCTGTCCAAATATCTTCATCTTCTCAAAATAACTCAAACAAGTTGTACTTTTCTGACCATCTGCAGGCGAATAAGATCAAATTTTAATGGGGACGTCAAAATATCGTAAACGGCCGTCATAACGCTGTAAGTTGTTTTACTTTAGACATGCAGTTATAGTAGTTCTAAGGCCCAGAGTATCGTGTTTCTCGCTCAATCAGAATGGTAACAATTTGTGATATCGAAACTGTTGGTATCCGGCAGGGTGGCGCTCGGTGGGGGGTAAACTTTCGATGTTTGCAAATAAACAGCCGGCAGCACCCCGGGGCCCACAATAGCTGCGGAGCAGGGCGCGGCGCGGCGCGACGGCGGCGGCGGCGCCGGCACAATGCGGCAGCGGGAGGCCGCGGGCCGGGTCGCGGAACCAAAGCCAGGGATGTTTATTTGTGGTAACTTAAGTTCTCACGTGAACGCGCAGCAAGCCTAGTGCCGTACTGTGACTGACATGACAACCCTGTATTGGCGTATTGGTTCCCAGGCTTATAAGTCCCAATAATAGAATACTAATTTTAAGATCATTACGAATATTTTTATCTTAAGTATTACAACTATGTATGTAGTAAAGTAACATACTTTCTGATAAAATTATCTCGCTCAGCACGCTTTTTGTACTTAGTTTGTAGGTAGTAGTAAAGATAATGGTCTGTCAGTAATAAGCTGCCTTTAAATATCAATAAATGCAAGCACATCAAATTAACAAAAAAAAAGTTCAATTTAAAACATTTTACCAAATATCACGTTCGCCATTGGAGGAGGTTAGCGAGATTAGAAATTTAGGTCATATCTTGGACAGTTCTCGTTCTTTTATATACCACATATCGATTTGATCACTAAAAATAATTTAAGATGCTGGGTTTCTTGTGGAGGAACTATAAGAATTAAAAAAAAATCGTAAGGTTATGAGACTAAGGCCCCAATACGTAATACTTTGGAGTATGTACTGCTCTAGTGTTTGAAATACTTTCTATCAGTTCCACAAATATCGGATTGAACGCATACAAAAACTGTTCTTATTCTTCCTCAGCGTTCACCAACGTAAAGTATCAGTCCTAAAATCATACGAATTCCGGCTCCAATTCTTCGAATTTATTTCACTTGAGGGCCGAAGGTGGATTGCTGACCAAATCTTACTTTATAAAATTGAGCGTGGATTGATTAACTGTCCATACTTGGTCCAACGCATTTATTATTCAGTGCCAAGAAGCAGCGCCAGAATGGTTAATTTTCATCCTTTTAACATAAAAACTTATAGAACGAACACTGGTTTTCATAATGTTATAGCTAGAGTCTGCAGATCCCATAACAGCCTTTTCAAAACAAAAAATAAAATAGATATACTCGCCGGTTCCTTGTTTCAATATCGTTCCTATCTGTATGCTCACGCACTCACTTTTCATTTCAGTAGTTGATCCAAAGTATAGTAGTAGCAGTAAAGTGTTAGATATAAGACCAGTTTTAGTGGGTTAGTTTTTAGTTCTTCTCAGCAGTTTTAGATGCTATCAAATTTAGACTCGAATTTATAAAATACTAGAGGCCGCCCCGCGGTTTTTCCCGCGCAGATTTCTTATAAACACAAAATTCCCGTTTTTTCCCGTTCCCGTGGGAATTTCGGGAAATCCCTTCTTAGTGCTCACCTACACTCCCTAAGGAACCCACATGCAAAATTTTAGCCCGCTACGTCCAGTAGTTTCGGCTCTGCGTTGTCTGTCAGTCAGTCAGTCAGTCAGTCAGTCAGTCAGTCAGTCAGTCAGTCAGTCAGTCAGTCAGTAACGGAAGAGTTTTATATATATTGATTTATATGTCAAAAATAACACTGGTTTTTAACCCCCGAACGAAAAATTCAGAGAGGGGTGTTATAATTTTAACGTGTGTATCTGTCTGTCTGTCTGTCTGTGTATCTGTCTGTGGCATCGTAGAGCCCAAACGGCTGAACCGATTTTCGTTTAGTTTTTTTATATCATAGATAATTACAGGCCGAGTGTTCTTAGCCATGTCTGATGAAGATCTGATCAGCGGTTTGAAGATGATCAGCTCTTGAATAATGGATGAGAGGATCTAACTAGCTTCCCTATGTCCGATCGATTTGAAATTTGGTACCATGTTACATCTATGATATAGAAAGTATTTGGTAAGGTAACCATGACCTGATCTGGCGTTTGAAGATGATCAGCTCTTGAATAATGGATGAGAGGATCTAACTAGCTTCCTTTATGTCCGATCGAGTTGAAATTTGGTACCATGTTAAATCTATGATATAGAAAGTATTTGGTAAGGTAACCATGACCTGATCTGCCGTTTGAAGATGATCAGCTCTTGAATAATGGATGAGAGGATCTAACCACCTTCCATTTGTCCTATCAATAAAAAATTTGGTACAGTGTTACTTCAATGATATTGAAAGTATATGTTAAGGTAACCATGATATTTTTAAGATGTAGAGAGCTAATGCTCTCGTTCTACTCAAGTTGATGAGGGGTCTGACTGAGTCGGGGGTTTTTAAATTTTTAAATGTGAGTTATAATTTATCATCAATACATAGTATAAAACAAAGTCACTTCCCGCGTCTGTCCCTATGTATACTTATATCTTTAAAACTATGCAACGGAATTTGATGCGTTTTTTTTTTAAAGATAGAGTGATTCAAGAAGAAGGTTTATATGTGTTATCCATGTACAACATAGTAATAGGTAAGGTGGTACGAAGATCGCCGGGTCCACTAGTTTACAATAAAAATGACTATGAATACAATCCTCATGTACATTTTTTTTAACAAAAGATAGGTGCCTCAAACTTTGCCAATTTATACCTTAAGACAAACATAATAAGGAAAATTACCCAATATACTGTATCTTTTAAACTCTGGGACTGAAGGACCAACTTTTTTCTGTACAAAATTTTGTACAGTGGGTCACAATGCCTCGTTTTTTTTACCCAGGACTAAGGAGGTTAAAACAATGTAATGCAGATGCAATGTAAAAGGTATTCTTTGCTAATGCTTAGTTTATTAACTATTCATATCAACGTTTTTGTAAAATTCCTCAAACTTAATGTGTTATAGAATTGTATTTTAGTTTCGATTTGACTCCATAAGTACTATACGAATTGGAGTCTTAGTTTTGAATTATGTTCATTAGAATCAGTTATCTAATATATTGTTTTCTTACTAGGCTGTTACACCTATCTAGGCGTAGGTATATTATGCATGATGAGATAAGTATAATGTTTATTTTTTATTGTTTTGTAATGCGACCATTATTCGTGTGCACTCGGAAGTGCGGCTCACTCCAAATACAGGTTTTTTACTTAAATGGAGAGAGTCGAGTCAAATATATGTTGTAATGCATGGGAATTGTGAAACAATAAAATAATTTTGAAATTTTTGTTTTTTTTTTTTAAATATACTCGCCTGTTCCTTGCTTCAATATCGTTCCTATCTGTATGCTCACGCACTCACTTTTCATTTCAGTAGTTGATCCAAAGTATAGCTGATTAATTAAGTATTATGTTTAGAGTAAGTTTAATATCAATATATATAAAACTCTTGCGTTACTGACTGACTGACAGAAAACGCAGAGCCGAAACTACTGGGCGTACAAAGCTGAAATTTGGCATGTAGGTTCCTTAGGGTGTGCAGGCGAGCACTAAGAAAGGATTTCCCGAAATTCCCACAGGAACGGGAATTACTGGACTTTTTAGTTAGTATGAAAAATCGTCTTCATTGAGTGTATCGATGTGAAATTTGTTGCGAAGGATCCTCAGTGAATGTAGGGTAGGTGTTGAATGTGAGGAATTAACTAAATTAACTAAAAAAGTTAAGTACCTACACTTTTTTTTACTCGCGTGGTACATATTCCAACTAGCTAAATATTCCAACAGCTAATAGAAATGTAAGAAATATAATTTTCAAAGAGAATATGCGGTGGAGTGTAGAGTGGAATTCCCGGAGTTGCCACGGGAACTGAAAAAAACTAAATTTTACTATCGTAAGGCCAAACCGTTTTTAAGGGGTGCGATCACAAATAAATTAAATTCCTGAGAAGCATATCAATCAACCAGTAATTAACAGTTATTATGAAAAAGCGCGTGCGAAGCTAGTATACACTATAAATAGGAAAAACCCGATAGTACAAACCGCGCGCGATCGTTATACGCGCGGTTTGCGAACAACTCAAGCGAGAGCTGCGCGTTGTTGAAAAAGTTGTAACCGCCGACAATCTATTGTTTTTTAACCGACTTCAAAAAAAAGGCGGTCATCAGTTTGACCTGTATGTATGTTTGTCCGCGATTATTTATTTATTTCCACAAACATCTATCGTTACAGAGGTCTTAACTCTAATAGGATAGTGTTGAATAACAAAGGATACTCGTTGTAAACCTTGTGAATTCACTGAGAGAACACGAAAAGATGTCAATAACTTCCGAATCCTGATTGAGTGTGTGCAGCGCGCGCGTCAGCGGTGCCTTGGCGAGCAGGCTGCCGCCGCCGCCGGCCCGCGTACCCGGCTGGTGCATTCAGACTCACACACGCTAATAACTCCTCATTCGAAATCTTACCGTTCAATAATTTAAACAAATAAGATGCCATCGCTATTATCTCAAGTTTGGCTTAAGAGCCATAGCACAGCTAAAGTAGCGCCACTCGAGAAAAAAATAAATATCTTCTTAACTAAGGCAAATATCAAAAATGTGAAACAGCATTCCCCTAGATAATTCAGCCTAGTATTTTTAGGGCATTTTTTTTTTCTAGACCACAGAAAGAAACTGATTGTTGCTAAAAACGGCCACTTTTGGCAACAATCAGTTTCTTCAGCCTAGTATTTTTAGGGCATTGTTGTATACTTTTGGCAACAATCAGTTTCTTTCTGTGGTCTTTAACCTAAAAGCTATACAACAATGCCCTAAAAATACTAGGCTGAATTATCTAGGGGAATGCTGTTTCACATTTTTGATATTTGCCTTAGTTTAGAAGATATTTATTTTTTTCTACCAATTTTGACGCGGATTTCACAGTAGTTTTTGTTACATTTAGGAGAAGGTTTTAAAGCACTATTTAGCCTACTTCAGAAAAGAGGAAGTTATCAGTTTATGTATGTGACAATTTATTGAAGGTGGGTTCCTTTTTTGTAAAAAAGAAATTATTTACAATTAGGATAGCGATAGTTTTTGTAAGCTGGTCGTTGAATTTAAAAAAAACGGTGCAAAACTAGCGATAAATAATTGATATATCTTCTAAACCATGGCCGAAATCAAAAATATGCGCCTTTGACTCTGTAGATAATATTGATTAGAATTTTTTAAGGCTCTTTTGTGTAGCTTTTAGGTTCAAAATCAAAGACAATACTGAAACTAAAGTGGCTACTATAGGCAACAAACGTTTTTTTTTTTACATTGAACCAGGCATCTTAGATCAGCCCCAGGGCATATTATGAAAAGAGTTCTCTGTGCAGCCAGACAGATCTCACTATTTATAATATTAGTGAGCACTGAGCACTCGCACTAATTCCAAATATTTGTTTGGCATGAAAACAAGATTATTATTCTATAAGTAGTTTCATTTGCGCCAGCACAGCTCTATAAATCATGAGGCAATGTCAACACAACAACGCCGCGCCGACCGCAGCCGCAGCGCACAGCGGAGACGCCACCGCGACAATAGAGTCGCGCCTGCTTCACAATAATGTACTTGTCATGATTCATTTTGTACAAGCGTAATCCCACCGCACCCGCGCCCTGCGCCCCGCGCCCCGCGCCCCGCGCCCCGCGCGCCTCTCCCGCTGCAGCCCGCGCCGCAGCCGCAGCCGCAGCCGCAGCCATCTGCTCCCTGCTCCCGGGCCCTGGGCCTGGGCACAATGGCAACTTTTATAGGTCAACTATTTGGTAAACAAACGCATTGTTGTTGTGCAATATTACAACAATGCATCTTAAAATTGAGTTTTTGGCATCTCCATCCATGACGATTCGCTTCTTAATTTCTTATCGTCATAATATTGTGAATTAATATATTGTTTATGATAACCAATATTAAAAATTAAAAAAAAAAACCCGACTGAGTCAGACACTTTCATCAACTAAACTACAGGATTACTTTGAAATCAGCGTTTTTTTTAACAGGGCACTCTAACTATGATACTGAATCGATAAAAAATAGTTTTAAAAAAATCTGTTTGTCAAAAATTAAAAAAATATATGCCTATTTGGACAAGTAAGTAGAGAATATGAAATCACTCTTGCTACTATTTAAAATTAAAATACATTCATAAAAAAAAGTCTAAAAAAATATAAATATTAAAAACACTTTTATACAACAGTGTATTTTATGTTCAACCTGATTCCGTCTCACTCGTCCAGGGGGTCAAGTTTCTTAACTAAATTCGATCGAGTTGTGATTGTCTTGTTAGCGACTTCGTTAACCATTGCTGTTTTATTTGTGCTTGTAACAAACATTGTCTTTGTTAAAGCGGCAATTGTTAACGAAGTCACTAACAAGACAATTACAAGTCGATCGAATTTAGTTAAGAGAATTACCCCCCCTGGTGGTGCGCGCGTCTCGTGAAAGGGACGGACGTGGCTGTGAAGAACGTAGTATGTACCATCAAACAAAAAAGGACTTTTTTCTTTATTTATCATCTTTTTTTTAATTCGAATCAGTTTCCTTAAATTAATTAATTTGTAATCGGTATGTAAAAAGAATCTCTAGGTATATCCAAAAATAGTTTTTTTTTTCAAAGTTACCCAGAAGATCTGATCATCTTCAAAAGGCTACCTTACCCATATACTTTCAATATGATTGAAGTAACACGGTACCAAATTTCAAATCGATCGGACAGAAGGAATTTAGTTAGAGCCTCTCATCAACTAGAAGAGAGCTGATGATCTTCGAATGGCTGAACAGATTTTCAAGAAACATAGCTAATAACACTTAGGTTTATCTCAAAATTATCAATGACACAAAAAAAAACTTAACCAAAATCGGTTCATCCGTTTGGGCTCTACGATGCCACAGACAGATAGACTGATAAACACGTTAAACTTATAACACCCCTCTGTTTTTGACGCTTTATTATCCCCCGACTTCCTACTTACTTAGTTGACCTCTAAAAAATTACTATTTGAGATTTGAGATATTAATACATTTATATGTACCGATAGTTTTTTTCTTTTTAGTACCTATAGGTTGTTTTCAACAGTCGCATCATATTTTCGATTACTTGTTTTTTTATGATTATTTTTGTGTAAGTTACGAAGAAGTTACTTAGGTACCTACGCAAAACTTGTTGGCATCATATACAAAATTAATTAAATGTTTTAGATGTCAAGTTATTAGATCAGTGCGTGCGGTTAGGTATATGGTATATTATAGCAGCACTACGATCTTTGGCCCCGCTCTCTGTATCACAGGGCCAGCACGCGCCCGATAACTGGAGGCAAGTGGTGATTACTACAGTTGACTCGACTACTAAATATATATTTTCTTCAACTCGTTAATGAACAAAAATTAAAAATAAATGGCCAAGTGCGAGGACTTGCGCTTAGAAGGTTCCGGTACCTAATGTAATAAGGTTAGGAAACACAAAGAATAAATATTTGGCTGTATGGACTATGTTAAAAAAACGTTACATTCTTCCAGGATGAATTAAATATGGCGACTATGATATTTTTTTTACCTATAGAAGCGTAATTTGAATGGAATTGGCATATTTTCCGAGTCGATATATCAGTAGCGGCTCGACAAAAGTTGGTTCAAAAAAGCAAATTTTTGGCACATTTTTTATTATTTAATTTACCAAATTTTTGTAGTTTTTATTATCTGTTAGTATCCTTTGAGCATACATTTCATTTAGATTTATTGCGCCTTTTCAGAGAAAATTGCCTTTGACAGACCGACAGACAGACGGACGGAATTAGTCATATTAATAAGGCTCCGGGAAGAGTATGCGGAACCTTATAAACGAGACACCGGGTCTTTTGTGTTAGCAAACAAATAAGAAAGTCAATCCAGTCATTCAATCCTGCTTCATCATCAATACATAGTATAAAACAAAGTCGCTTCCCTAGCCTGTCTCTACGTACGTATGCTTTTAAATCTTTAAAACTATGCAACAGATTTTGATGGGTTTTTTTGATAGATGGAGTAATTGAAGAGGAAGGTTTATAAGTGTAATATCAACCAAAGTAATAGGTTAGGCGGTACGAAGTTCGCGGGTCGACCAGTCTTTAATAATTTAATGATCACCATCAAAAACTCATTCAAGTACATCCTTATTTTAGCATATACTGCATGCTAAAATAATACTACATTTACATTTAAAAATAATAGCTCCTGTTTGTTCTATTTCAATAATGTTTTCAGTGCGTCCTTTAAGGTAACGGTACAATTCTTAGAGATAAGTTTATAACAGAATAAGATTTATTTTGTAGACGAGCAATTACGATCGAGGTCTGTCTCGGGCCTGGGTTATCGGCAGCAGGTCGCCGGAGGATGTCTTCATACATACTTCGTGCGCTCATGCGCTCCACAAGTTCATAGTCCACTGAGAGATTAAATAAACTGGAATTGTTTCATGATGATGGCATGTGCCCGATAACTTTGAGACATTATTGTCAACACTTTTTACTAAAGTAACAAGACATAAGTTGAGCGTGTCATTAGCAGTTATAAACTCCACTCGCATTGCTATGCTTGACCTTTGCTGAGGTACGTGCACAAAACGTGTAATACTTGTATGATTCCAATAATCTTATCCACATTGTGGACTTTATTGTTTTAAGTTTCTACAGACTATTCTAATAAAATAAAATAAGTGAGATTCAACGTTTAATCAACGCATAAACTAATAAAACTAAATGAGAGAGTGGGTAACCCTACTCGTAAAAGAGGTAGGTACTGAGCTGACTGACTGAATAGATGAAAGCGACATCGATGTATGGCGGCCGCTGATAAGTTATCCTAATACAGCATCGAGCATTCTCAGAGGTTACCGCGTAGTAAATTATTTGACGTGACGACATATCTTATAATATTAGGTACCTAATAGGTACTTACGTATCTATCTAGCAATAAAAAAGCTGTTACAACACAAATATAACTTTTTATTAGATTTAGGTTTAGGGTAGATAGGGTTTTCGAAACGCAATCTGTTTATAAAAAAATCCTTTCCATATTAATAAATTATTTGTTTCCGCTTTTTTCAATACGCGGTATTCAGATTAAAAGATTCAAAACAATTTGATTCTTTCTGTATTTGTGATGAGTAAATACGTCGATTTGCGTCACAGATGAACTTGAGTAAAGTATTATAGTAAAGAATCAATATTTTTTTAAGAAACATATTTAATTGTAATTGAATATTTGTGATAATACAAGAACTTGTATTTCATTACCAAATAATTTTAAACGTGAGTGTACCTACCTAAACGATCAGGCTAAAAATGTTTCATTATTTCAGGTGTTGTTTCAAGAATGCGCCTAGTAATCTCTGAACAAGTTTTTTTTCTTTAAAATATAAGTATACAAGAACACTAGATAGATAGATAGATAGATAAAATATTTATTTCAGAAGCAATATTGTACACACACACACATAAAACACAATAATAAAAAACAACAAAAGTATAACATAAAATTAAAGAAGAACATACATATTAAACTAATTAACAGAACACTAAAACCATATAACCAAAAAAGATGACAAAATTACATATTTTTTTAAACTATGAAGGGAAATAAAATGTTAGGTGAATTTAAAATAACAATTACTCTGTAATATTCACGTTCCATTCCAAACTTTCAAACTAACACAATTCAGCCAATTGTCAACTGTTTAATAACATTTTGATATATTTGCGTTGTTAGGAGATATCAATTTCCCTCCTATGCTTGAAGTTATTTATTCTGTTTATTTTTATTCTCTTTTCTGCAATTATAATTAACGGTGTGGCTAAACCAACTTTTTTGAATAATAATAATAAATATATTGGAAAATTCATAAATTTACAATAAAACTTAAAGTAAGCCTTATATTAATTTACAGAGCTTAACATTTAATGAAGTCTAAACTAGGCTAATTAAATAGCCTGTATCTCAGACTGGGTTACGAAGCATTAACCTTTTGCATTTGTTCTATAAACGGACGTGGTATAGTGATTTACCCTCTTATTCATAAAAAGTTAAAGAGCATTTTAGTTATTTGACGTATGTCAATTTAGACTGGATGTCACGTATTTACCATACAACAAACCAGAGAAGTAGACCTCCAGTAAGGCGACTTAAAATCTACTGTATCTTTATGAATAAGACGGTTAATGTTTAAAAGTTCTAACAAATTAACTAAATTTTAAGAAAGAGCGCTTCGCGTTTTTTGCAACAGTTTATTGCGATATTGCTAATCCGTTGCTAGAGCGGCGACGCGCGCACCTGCCGTGACGTCACGCAAACCTGAACCTTTTTAGGAGTCCTTGTAATAGTGAGAATTTATTCTGAATTTTCGAAAGTCATTGTTTTACCATGAAATTTGTAAGATGTCTGTACAAAGTTGCATTTTAAAAATATGTTTAATTAATCTTCATCATCTTCATCAGTCCATATAGCTAGCAAACAAGAGAAAAATATGGTACGGCATGCCCGCGTTTTCTTTTTGATTGACTTATAGAACGGGGTATCGCCATATTGAACGGCATATCGCCATATTGAACGGGGTATCGCCATATTGAACGGGGTATCGCCATTATATGCTTTTTAACCGACGAAAAAACAAAAAGGAGGAGGTTCTCAATTCGTCGCGTATATTTTTTTTTTTTTTTTTTATGTATGATCACGCATAACTTTTTATTGTGTGGACCGATTTTGATAATTCCTTTTTTAATCGACAGGGTATACCTTGAAGTTGGTCCCATAAAAATTTGAAAATAAAATTCCAACCCTAAGGGTGGAAAAATAGGGGTGACTTTATTGTTCACTCACAGATTGTATTGCCGTGTTGTGATTTACATGATAACTGCTAGGTATAATTATGAGTCTTTTTTATATGAATGTTAATAATCATAATCTCAGCCGATAGACGTCCACTGCTGGACATAGGCCTCCCTCAAAAATCGCCTCACCGACCGGTCGTGATCGAACCTCATTCTGTTAGTCCCTAAACCTTCACCAGGTTGTGTGGCGTGGCGACCTTGTGGGGTGCGACCACCCTGTGGAGGGTGATTGGCTGGAGTCAAAAAAATTAGCCCAAAAAAAACTGAAAAGCAAAAATAAAAACTTTTTATCAAAAAATTAAACCGCCGAAAAAACTGAAAAGCATTAAATAATTGGGAAACATTTTCTATTAGGACTTAATTTACTCACTTCTTAAAGTAATTTTGGTTAACCAAGAAATTTTGAGTCGGTGCCACAGAATCAACGAATAACGATCACTAAATTACCTGAAATTCAAAGAAATAACCGAAAAACGTGTGTCGCCGCGCATCGCGCTATAGGTAGTTAAGGAATTTGCTTGTGTGGTGTGGCACCGACTTAAAATTTCTTGGTTAACCAAAATTACTTTAAGAAGTGAGTAAATTAAGTCCTAATAGAAAATGTTTCCCAATTATTTTTTAAGTACGTACCCAAAGTAATAAATATGAAAATTGCACATGGTATACATACAAATTTGTGGTAGTCATAGCGGTTTACGGTTTACAGCTTAATAACTTTTTATACTTATGAACAAGCTGTAAAATATTTACTTTTAATAGGTTATCATATTCAAACATCATTAACTGTCTAAAATATTATAAGTAATTAAAAATAAACTGTCCAATATTGAATATGAACGTATTAAGTCGTCAAAATAAAGGTTCTATCTAACTATAGAACATAGGAAACATAATGCCGATAAAACGCTGCGGGAGTACGAAGGCTGACCATATCAAAATTAACGGAATCTCGTCGTCTTGGAACCTATTAAAAATATTTTAACTCCGTGCAGTATAAGCAGACAAGGTGAGCTTACACAAACCCCCTGTAAACGAATAAAACTTAGTTAATGAATATTTTAACAAATCGAAATTAGCGCAACAATGAATTGATGAATGGCTTTAATTACCTGTCTATATAATAAGTAAGCATGTCAAAGACAATTTCCTTTCAGGATATGTCGAAATAACCAGGATTTCAAAGCATTACATAACGTTCTGCCTTTTTTTGTCGTTCTGGCGTGAAACTCCAACGAGTACCCTGCAGCCCCGGGGGCAGCCGAACAGGTTTATGTGGGGTTCGCACCCACTAAAACCCCGCCGGTGTCCTTCTCGGCTGATAGCAGAGAGGCCGCGGAGGAGACGTACCTATACCTCATCCTACTACAACTTGTTCAACTTAACATTAAGACATGACCTTGAATGAAGGTTTCGTCGCAACAAATATCGACCCAATGGGAGCCAAATATAACTCAAACAGTTTAAAAACCGGGTATAGTTATCTAAAACCAACACAACAGAGGTAACAATTCAGTTATAACATGCAATTGTGTAAATGCTTTTAAAATCTCTTTTTTTTACTGTGTTTTTAGGATTTTAGCTGGATTTTTAGATTTTAAGAAAATAAAAAGTGACTTAGTTTCACATACGTGTTTTTATTCAGTATCCATAGAATCGACTTACAAACCTGTTACGTGTCACACACATCAACTTAGTCAAGTTTGATAATTATTTTAATCTGAGATTTGAATATAGTATAAGTAATATAAAATAATACTTATACCTATTACAACATGTTTCATTAATACATAGTTTATATAACAAACTAGCTGTCTGTTGCTTTGTTTATTTATATCTTAAAAATACGCAACGTAAGTTGATGAAGTTTAAGAAAGGTATTATGTATAAAACATGCACAAATAGTAACAGGTTAGGCGGTAAAAAGTTCCCCGGGTCAACTAGTGTATTATAAACTCGACCGGATAGTGCCTGTACTTACTTAATCCTTTTCATTCCGTCATTTCTATCTGCAGTTTCTCACATTAATTAATTAATATTCACTCAGTTGGTAAGTGAATTTCACATGCCTAAACCAACACAATGAGACGCTTTACTGATACAGTTGGCATCACATATGCACCTACTTTACAACCTCGTCACTAAAAAATTATCCGAAATAAATCCAAACCAGAAACAGGCACAGCTATCAATTTGAGTTGCTAAAAGAGTCGTAATTGTACATACGTATAACTCTACATTTATTGATTTTTAGGTTTTTTTTGTTTAACAATAATTATACGAAGGCAATCAATGTATTCTTACTGTCGATAAGGAATAAATCTTTACTAAATTATTTCAATTTAAAAGCGCCTTTTACCACACTCAGGACTCAGGTGATCCGTGAGTCCGTGAGTCACCAAAGGCGAGCGTTGGTGTGGTGTGTGGTGGTGTGTGGTGGTATTCTAGTGGTACGCCACCGCATACCAACTTTACCTGTGCGTTGAAAATAGCTAAAATGAAATTCCGAAAAATAAATACAAAATATTTAGAAAACCTTAAAAAAACAACTTGCGTATAACCTGCGCAGATAAAGAACAGATTTAAATATGGCGTCGATCCGCATGCTATCTCGCTCACACAGTGAAGTAAAAACTGCAAAAAAATATAATTAACGCAATATTATTTTATTATTTATTTGTATTATTTTATTTTATTTATTTTATTTTAATTTTATTTTATTTTTATTCACAATAAATCCACAGCACATTACATTTTATTTTAATAGTAGAGTTATACAATACTGAGGCCAATTACGGATTTTTATTATTTACGATGATCTTTTGTATAAGCAAGCTATCTACATGCAACTCTAAAAACAGACTAAGAACATGCAATTTTACTGAAAAAAAAAAGAATTTAAAACTATAACATGCAAGTTAAACCTAACAAAAATTAAATAAAAGCCAAATTATGGTTCTGAATGTGTGTGTGTGTGTGTGTGTGTATGTGACCACGAGAATAAAATAATATAAATAAAGTATATAAGTAAAAATGCTTACTTACAAATAATAAATTGTGCCTGTTTATACATTGGAACAAAGATTTTTTGAGATAAGGTTTTTGAAAGATTGCCTAGAAACACAAAATGGATCAATGTCCTTAAACTTTTTATTGTAGAGTGCTGGTAATCGGTGAGCGACTGAGTTTTGGCTATAGTTAGTACGAATATGTGAAGTGTGAAAGAGCTGAGTTTGACGGGTTCTGTAGCCGGGCGCGCGCAGCTGCAGCACGGCGGCCACCAACTCGGGGCAGGCCGCGCCGCTGCAGCACACGTCGTGCAGTAAGGACATGTCCATTACAGTTCGACGGGACTCTAGGCACATTATGCGGTGATATCTACACCAATTTGTATAGTCCCCTTCAAAAATTCCTTTGCGGAAGTGCTGTAGGAATTTTCTCTGGATCCTTTCAAGGCTGTACTTATGAGTAATGTATTGCGGGTTCCAGATAGTACAACAGTATTCTAAAATGCTTCTTACATATGCATAATAAATTATTTTTACGCAGTTGATATCCGTGAAAGGCTTAGAGACTCTTAAAACGAAACCAAGGTTTTTGTAGGCTTTGGCAGCGGTAGCTTCAATATGGTGCGCAAAAGTTAATTTACAGTCGAGCCACACCCTTAAGTCCTTTATTAGCCCTGTACGCAAGATAAAGGAGCCTTCAAGTTTATAATCATAGAGAACGGGAGCATGACTTCTTGTAAACGATACGCAATTACATTTCACTACAATAACATTAATGTGATTTATTTCGTAGTATGTGGACAACCTATCGAGGTCCTCCTGCAGTTTCCTACAGTCCTCCTTAGTGCGGATGCTGTAATAAGCCTTCTTGTCGTCTGCATACAAAAGAAAACGAGCATGTCTGAAGCACCTACCTATATCGAATAGAAATGCAATATATAATAATGTTCCCAGCAAGGATCCCTGTGGAACTCCTGAGGGAATATCTACGAAGTCAGATCTTGAGCCGCCAACAACTACAGCCTGACTTCTGTTGTTCAGGTACGACTTCACCCATCTCAGAAGATTCCCTTTGATGCCGAGGGCTTCCAACTTATGCAGTAAAATTGTGTGGTCCACGCGATCAAAAGCTTTTTCGAAGTCAGTATAAATAACATCGACCTGTTTGCGTTTATCCATTTCGTCAAGTATGTGTGAGGTGAATACTGCCAGATTAGTTGCAGTGGATCGCCCCTTGACAAAACCATGCTGCTGATCAGGAATGTTCTGAATTATAACAGGATACATGTTAAGGTAAACGATTTTCTCCAAAACCTTACTAAATACATTCAAGATAGAGATGGGCCTGTAAAATTCAATAAACGTTTTAGATCCCTTCTTGTGAATAGGCGTTATGTAAGCCTCTTTCCACTTGTCCGGTACTCTACCTTCCATAAGGGAACGATTAAAAATAATAGTAAGAGGTACTGATAATACTTTTGAGCAGTTAACAATAAAGAGAGGTGGAATGCCATCACTTCCGGCGCCCTTGGATTTGTCCAGCCCAGCCAAAAGTTTAAGCACGAAGGCCTCCGTTACCTGTATATGTGATAGTGGGCTGGGGTCAACGTCAGTGGATATTAGAAGAGGTTTATATAAACCTGTTGGCGAAGCGAACATACGGTGAAAGTAATCGTTAAAAGCACAGCTTATGTTTTCAGGACCACTAATTATGCTATTATTATAGCTCATTTGACTGGGAATCCCTGATGATGCCTTTCTTTTAGACTTAATATAACTCCAAAGCAATTTTGGATTGACCTTAATTTCGTCTTGCGTCTTTTTTATATGGTTATCAAAACATTCTTGTTGCTTTTGTTTTTGTTGCTTGCGAAGTAAAGAGAAATTATCGTAGTCTATTGGATTCTTGTGATTTTTCCAATTTCTATGACACTTGTCCTTCTCCTTTATAATATTAATTAATTGTTTACTATACCAAATGGGATATCGTCGAGAGCCACCCAGAGGCACGCGAGGAACATATTTGTCAATTGTATTTTTAATCTCAGCGTATAGTAATGATAGCGCCTCATCTATGGAGTTCGTGTCGAGCAAGTCGGACCAATCGATCTCAGACAAAGACCTGTTGATTTGCACATAGTCGCCTTTTTTAAATAGGTTAACAAGTCTTTTCTCTTTAGGTAGTGGAGTGATGAATAGATCAGTGGTATCTATTTCCAGAGATGGGTGAAAAATATCCAGGCGGACCAAAGGGCTTTCACTGACTACAACTTTCAGTTGAAAATTTGCAAGAATTAAGGTCGAGTGTATTTCCAGCAGAGTTTTTTGCGCAGTTAAACTGATAAAAACCTAAAAAGTTTATAAAATTCAAAAGATTGGTACCAGTACCAGCATTTTGCGTTTGAACTGCTCCCTTTTTAATTTGTAGAGGTTTCTGCAAATTCCATGTAATACAGGGCAGATTAAAATCGCCAGTAATAATAATAATAATATAAAGGCAGGCGTAACGGTATTTCACTCCATAGCACCAGTTAACCGGTCCATTAAACAGTTCACCCCCATAAACCATTTCTTGTCATCCATTTTACAATAGTTCCTATCACCTTCTGGGTGCCGCCTCTGGGTGCATGATCTATTTGTGCATTTAGTGGCGGTGCCTGGTTGGTGATCCATATACAATATAGCAAAACTCTCAAAAGGGCCTCTACGAGTTGGATTCGTCCCCTCGCACGCCTCTCAAAGGACCGGGCTCCATCCCGTGATACCGAAGAGTATTGAGAAACATAATAATAATAATATAATAATAATAACACATCACACTCAGAGCCCCTAACTAGGTTGAACCTGTATCTATGGTGCCCGAAACACACACAGTTCGTCTCTGTGTGTGTTTCGGGCACCCTAGATACAGGTTCAACCTAGTTAGGGGCTCTGAGTGTGATCCAGACCGGAAACAAACATCGATATTCATCATATCAATATTCGCTCCGCCCGGGAATCGAACCCGGGTGCACACGCTTACTCAGTCCACATCACTGCCAACTGAGCCACGGAGCAGTCATTAATCAGAATGAAGTCTTCGGGATGCGCCCTCGTTACATCATCCAAGCTGTCAATGAAATACTGCATTCTTTCAGGAAGTTTGTTGTCGGGCGCAATATACACAGTAGCAATATGGAGATTTTTGGAGATACCTATGTTATTAGCTTTGATTGTAAGCCATGAACACTCCAAGTCATTGCGATGCCATTCCGGCCATTATGTGGCAATAAAGCGTTTATTATGATATTATTTGTAAATGTTGTTATATCATTCATTAATATTAATATAAAAAGATTATTTATTACAAAGAGTCGGTAGGAGAAATATTAATCGAAGTTTTTTTTTATGTTTTTACCGATTTTGGGCACAATACAATTATAGGTACCGATTTCTGCTAGAAGATCTACCGATATCGCTCTTCGACGTTCGAGACCACTGTGTTTGCAATAAATAATATATTTTTTCCCGTCTCCTACAAACACTTATTAATTTTATAATTTTGGTGTTGTAAATCCTATGTATAACATCTAGGCCGGCGCGAGGAGAGTGGAGCGGGGAGCGAGGAGCGGGGGGAGCGGGGAGCGGGGGCGCCGAGCACGCGGGTACTACAATTGTGAGAATTATTCTCACGTCTCGACTTGGGTACTATTTTACTATCATTCATTATTATTATAAATAAAATCAACTAACCTTACTAATACAGGTACGACTAACATTTATAGAGCTATTAAGTAGGTATACGAGATAATAAGATGGTACCTATAAAATATGTAGGTATTAAAAAGGTAGACTCGTAATATTTTATAATAAATTAAATATATTTGAAAAAACTATTAAAATTCTTCCTTTTTTGTTTATTTTTATTAAAATATTGATTCTTTATCTAAAGTTTTCCCAAATAAGTTAAATCTGATCGCATAAAGTGGGTAAAATCGGCAAGTTTACATAAACGTCCTTGAAACTTCATCGAGATCAAAGGTCATTACAAGATCTAAGAAGTCCAACACGGCTATGATACGATATTCCATCTTGCAATGCCAGTGCCTATCTTACGGCTTCATCATCAGATCTTGAAACCTAATCGTGGTCAAAGTTCATTACAAGAGTTTTTTAACAAATCCAAACACAGCTATGATACGATGTTCCACCATCTAGTTCCAGTTCATATCTTGCGGCTCTATAATAAGATCAGTTCGCCAGTTTATACATTTTTCTGTACGTAATTGTAAAACTAAGCCTACAACGTCCGCGCCGCGGTAATACTAATATGAAACTCTTTCAAAGTCTGATCTGAAATTTTGCATAAAAGTTCATTATTTCAAAAGCGTTACAAATTTAAGGCTAAAAAGTCGTTACAGATGACTTGATTTCACAAAGTTGAAATTGTAGCAATATAAGATAGCGACCGATTTCAACGGGTGAATGAAAATGATCAGCAGAAGGGATGGATAACATCGCTATTATATACAACTAGTCGACCCGGCGAACTTCGTACCGCCTAACTTATTACGATTTTGTGCATGTTTTATACTTACCTATAAACCTTCTTCTTTAATCACTCTATCTATTAAAAAAACCCGCATTGAAATCCGTTGCGTAGTTTTAAAGATTTAAGCACTTCGTTTTATACTATGTATTGATTGATGCATTAATATTATGATTCGTATTGCTCTTGAAAAAAGCTTTTGAGCATCATAATTAATAGCAGCGGACGCGTGCGTGCGCATCCCGGCTGGCTGGCTGGCTGGCTGGCTGCTAATCGAAGTTGACGTGCTCGCTGAAGTCCGTACAAAACGTGTCGAGTTATGTTCCGATGTTTTGATATAACGGCCGTGATTGCCTCCATGCGACAACCAAAATGTTACACAAGCGGGTTCCCATAGCGGGATCACTGGGTGCGACGCGGTCAACTGACTAGATTCATTTGATAACGAAACCTAACTTATGAATGTTTTGAAGATTGAGTAAAAAAAAAAAAAATTGTGGTTGGGTCAAGTACAAGATGAATAATCACACTGAGAGTTCCTTGCAGTAAACAAAACTTGATGGATATTTCATGATTTTTTTTATAAAGATACATAGTAATGATTTCTTAAATTTATAAATTTTGGAATTATCTCTGTAAAATAAAAAATATAATATATTTATGTATATTTAGGTGTAGGTGTCATAGGTTTTAATATCATTTTGTACCTAATGAATCATAAATTAATTACATAATAATTTATATTTTTATTTACATAGCTGAAAAGTAATATACCAAAGTAAGTTATGAAGGTATATCTCTCTACGTCCTACGCGAGTGCACGATGGCTACACAAACCGCGTCGTGTCGTCAGATCTCAGTTGGAAGTCCAATTTAAAATTTTACCGGACATTTATTGCTATTTCAATCAATGAAATATTTAATTCATGTACCTCTAAATGTACCTATTGTGATTACATTAAATAGATAATAAGTAAATGTCGTTTCATATTCTGGGGTGGCATTCTTTTATTTTAAAGGAGGGATGCGAGCATCATGCTCATCCATGTTAGGAGACAAAACTCTGACGTTTTAACATCGATGTTGCGTCATATGAAACATCGAAACATATCATTTAAACATGAAAAAATATCATTTGCTAAACCTTAAGGGTCTGTAAAAAACATCAATGTTGCCTAACTCGATGTTTTCGGTTAGATGATCATTGAACATCGATGTTGAGCTATCGAGCATCCCAATTTTAAAGAGCATGCCCTTACCTAACATTGATTTGCACTAGGCACAATAATGGCTGTCAAAATAAGAGAATAGCCTTGAGCATTGAACTTATGTAAGTCAATGTTATTACCTTAATACCATACAACAGCGATCCATAGTAGCCTTTCTATGGATGTTTTTATAGAATTGCAAATATGTTGCTAAAATTTGAGAATTGACATAAGTATATCATAAAGATCAAAGAGAAGGTAATCACTAAATAATGAGACACTGATGAGTATTTGTGCATTTTAAATTACAAAACTTGTGAGTTAAATAAATAATGAAGGTACGAAGGAAGGAACTTGCAAAAGCTCTTCGCATGTGAGATGAGCCATTCAGATGAGATCAAGTACGTGTTTGAGGACTCTTATTACTCAGCTCCGCGCCTTATCGCAGCGCCTGCGCCTCGCCGCGCCGCGCCTCACCTCGCCGCGCCTCGCCGCGCCGCGCCCCGTGCCCCACGCCGCGCGCCGGCCTGAGCAGCAAGCCCGCGTCGCGCAAGTCGCGCATCATTCACCCGGGAAACGGTAAACGCTATCAGATCATCTTTGATGGGCGCTAAGATTTAGTCTAGGCACAACGTCCTTTACTTGACGGTGGATCATAACGTGCCTGTGCTTTATGATCTCCATATATCCTTGTCTCGTCTATTCTATTTTGTCCATAGTATTTTCCACTGAGTAGAAAAGTTTCTCGTAGTTCCTATTCCCATAAAACCAATAATTTTTTTATTGGGTAAAAAGTAGGTCCTTATATATCCTTTATAATGTATTTTTTTATAATTATATTTGGAATCTGACTTTTGACACTTGCTTCTTTATTATTTTATTTTAACGCCTCCCTGACCCTAACGTCAAAATGTGTGGCTATAAAATAAACTAAAATTAATAATATAAGCATTTTACTAATGCGTCCATTAGTGTTGAATACGGAGCCATTTATCAGAGCAAAATATTTACCGAATTCTTTAGCTCCTGGTGGCATTGATACAATCTGTCTCTACCAGCCACCCCGCTGTGCCCGTCCTGATTATCATAAGTTTATTAGACTTTAGTTATTGTACGTGGACACCTAAAGATTTCACTAAAACTGCATAAAACAGACTTATTCACAGTAACAGTCAGTATTTCCAACAACTATAACTTTATTGTTTAACAGTGGTTGAGCTTCAATTGCATGCGGTCAACTTTACTGAGGGCTCTGTTAAAGCTTATTACAGCATCAAATAATCTAGGTAGTGCTAGGTATTACGAACTTACGAAGCCTGTTTAAACATTTATTGGACACTTTATATTTATTTTTACTTTTTCACAGATTGAACAGTGGTAAGTTTAGAAAATTATTGTATTTCTATAAAAAAAAGCGATCATGGATAAATTAGTAGAGATGTAGAAATAATTTGGTTTAGTAAATTTTATAGTTATCTTAAAACACACGAACGGTAATAGGAAGGCGTCGTCGCCATGATCGTCCGTTTTGTCACAGAGATCGTGCCTGATAGCTGAAGCCCGCTGCAGGTAGCCCGAGCGAGCGCCGCGCCGCGCGCCGAGCGGCCAGTGTGGGACGAACGGACACTATTAAAATTAAGATCTCACCAGATATTATCTTTGTTAAAATCATTATAAAAAGAGGTTTAGAAACCGGAAACTGCCTAAGGTATTGATAGAAGTGGAGATATTATTTGAATTTATGTTTGGGTTGATAAGTTATTCATACTACAATCAAAACTCTCTCCCCCTTACCTCAAAAAAGTTAGACCGGTCTAAATCTCCAATCTGTATGAGGAATAAGTGATTTAAACCAAGTCCAGTGATTAAGACCGGGTTACTGTTTATGTGCTAGAGCAGTTGTTTAGTGAGTTGGGATGAGGGTTGCCTAGACATTAAATTACTTATGACGGCGACTTACTGACTTGAAATAAAGACTTGGCAATGAAGTCCAGAGGGTTTTAGTAAAAAAAATACGTATAACAAAAAAAAAATTACGTAAACAGAAACTCAATAGTATAATGTCAACATTTTTTTGTATATTTTTGAATAGAAAATTTTAATAGAAGTAATGTGTAGATACTGTTTTCAGTGGTAAAACTTGCTTATATACGTATACTAGCTTTTGCCCGCAGCTTCGCACGCGCTTTTTCATTAAAAACGTTAATTACTGGTTGATTTACTACTCGGGATTTTGGTGACATCATTTTTGATCGCACCTATACCCCCTAAAATTAAGTACCAATTTACAGTAAGTAGATTTTTTTTTTTCAGTTCAAATCAAAATCAATCAAATCAAATAATTATTTATTCAATATAGGATACAAGATATCATTTATTAAAAGTCAATTAGACTACATCTAATCTAATTGCTATTGATACCTTATTTGGTAAAGTATCCTATACTGTGAGAGGCGAGGTAGTTCAGGGTGCCCACCAATTGGCTCAGGCAAACAAATGTTTGGCTTGCCATACGACAATAGTTCCCGTGGCAACTCCAGAAATTCCTTTCTTCACTCCACCATTCAGACACTGAATGGTGGAGTGTAAAATATTAGCTCGGTTGTTGGATATGTAGGTAACTACGCGAAAAAAAAAAAGTTAAAGATTTTTTAGGCGCTTTATGTTTTTGGGAATGTTCCGTTACCATGTGAATTTTGGTGAATCTTTTCTTAATATAACTCTGAATCTAATTACACCTACTGAAGAACCCGTTTTCCTATTTTTACGTCAAAATAAATAAATATAAATTGCGTTTGACGTTCCCATGGGAATTTAGTATTTTTTTTTTTCTTCCAACTACAACTACTACATCCCAAAGACACTTGTAGACCAAATTCCACGTTGACATACTCAAGAAAATCAATTTTTCATACAAAATAATTAGTCCGGTAATCCCCGTTCCCATGGGAATTTAATTAATTCCTTTCTTTCAACACACTTTCATCCACTGAGGAACCTGTAAACAAATTTCACGTCGATACACTCAAGAAAGTCGATTTTTCATTACCACAAAAAAAGCCCTGTTATTCCCGTTCCCGTGGGAATTTTGTAAATTACTTTCTTTCAACATTCCTACATTTACTAAGGAACCTGTACACCAAATTTCACGTCGATACACTTTAGGATGTCGGTTTCAAAAAGTCCCATAAATCCCGTTCCCGTGGGAATTTTTTAATTTCCTTTCTTACAACACTTCTCCATTCACTGAGTAAACTGAACACCAAATTTCACGTCGATACACTCAATAATGAAGATTTTTCATACTAACTAAAAAATCCCGTAATTCCCGTTCCTGAGGGAATTTTGGGAAATACTTTCTAAGCGGATTCCTACGTCATAGCATCTACCTGTATGCCAAATTTCAGCCTGATCCGTCCAGTGGTTTGGGCTGCGCGTTGATAGATCACTATGTCAGTCCGTCAGTCAGTCAGTCACCTTTGAGTTTTATATATATAGATACAGGATTAGAACAACACATTAATATTTAACATACATTAACGTTTTTATTTCGCAATAAATTATAGCCCGAACTGTAGACTACCTGAGCGCAACTGCAACTATAGAAAGATTTCACCAAATAGGAAAAACGAACTTCGGATATGTTCCAAAGTTACATTTAGATGTGGAAAAATCAAACTTAATTAGGTCTACCTAAAAATTTTCCGAGCTAGGAAGCAGACTCTGGTGAGGCTAAGATGTGGTACAGTGGCGGTCTAGGACGGCGTAACACTTTCCGTTTTTTAACCCCCGAACGAAAAATTCAGAGAGGGGTGTTATAATTTTAACGTGTGTATCTGTCTGTCTGTGTATCTGTCTGTGGCATCGTAGAGCCCAAACGGCTGAACCGATTTTCGTTTAGTTTTTTTTGTATCATAGATAATTTCAGGCCGAGTGTTCTTAGCCATATCTGATGAAGATCTGATCAGCGGTTTGAAGATGATCAGCTCTTGAATAATGGATGATCTAACTAGCTTCCTTATGTCCAATCGATTTGAAATTTGGTACCATGTTACATCTATGTTATAGAAATTATTTGGTAAGGTAACCATGACCTGATCTGCCGTTTGAAGATGATCAGCTCTTGAATAATGGATGAGAGGATCTAGCCACCTTCCATTTGTCCTATCAATTAAAAATTTGGTACAGTGGTTACTAATGGTATTGAAAGTATATGTTAAGTAACCATGATATTTATAAGATGATTAGCTCTAGTTCTAGTTAAGTTGATGTGGGGTCTGACTGGGTCGGGGGTTTTTTAAATTTTTAAATTTGAGTTATTCTGTATGGAAAATAGCTCTTGTTCTTTGGTAATACAGTCTAGGGCGCACGAGATCAAATACAAATCTATTACTCCGTCCTAGACCGCTACTGCATACGAGTATACAAATAGTAACTCACCTGAAATAGTCGTTCTTGCAAAATATATTTGTGTCCCTAGCGTAGCAGCGTTGCTCGGAGTCGAGCGGCATTTTGCACTCGCAGCAGCGCAGGCAGGGCGTGTGCCAGCGCCGCTCCAGCGCCAGCAGGTAGTACCGGTCGGTGATGCGCGCGCCGCAGCCGGCGCACGCGTCGTCCGCCGCCGCAGGCTCGTCCGGGGGCTCGCGCTTGCGGCACGAGGAGCAGTCGCGAGGCGAGCCGGGGGACGCCACAGGGGCGACGGGCGAAATCTCTCCGCCCGCCTCGTAAGCGCTGGTCAGGTACCGCTCACTCTGTTGCTGTACGAAATTATATGTTATAGCTAGTATCATGATATAGACTACGTTATGAGTTACATCCTATACGGGTTACCTATCCTATACCATAGGGACCCATAGATCCTATAGGTACCCCAATGTCCAGTCTATCACCTGCAAGTCTATGTATCATCGATCATCATTAATCAATACATAGTATAAAACAAAGTAGCTTCCCGCGTCTGTCACTATGTATGCTTATATATCTTTAAAACTATGCAACGGATTTCGATGCGTTTTTTTAAAGATTCAAGAGGAAGGTTTATAAGTTTTACATGCATAATATAGTAATAGGTTAGGCAGTACGAAGATTGCGGGGTCGACTAGTTTATATATAACTAGGGGCTGCCCCGCGGTATCACCCGCACAGATTTCTCTTAAACACAAAAATCCCGTATTTTTCCGTTCCCGTGGGAATTTTGGGAAATCCCTTCTTAGTGCTCCCCTACACTCCCTAAGGAAACTACATGCAAAATTTCAGCCCGCTACGCCCAGTAGTTTCGGCTCTGCGTTGTCTGTCAGTCAGTCAGTCAGTCAGTCAGTAACGGAAGAGTTTTATATATATTGATTGAAGTATAATTGCTTAGAGGCAGACTAGCAAACACGACTCTATATTTAATTCGATCTCTGCGATAGTGTAGCCTTTTGTTTTTTTTTAAGGCGGGGAAACTCCTAACGAGTACCCTGCAGCCCCGGGGGGAGCCGCAGGGTTATGTGGGGTTCGCACCCACTAAAACCCCGCCGGTGTCCTTCTCGGCTGATAGCAGGAGGATCGCGGGAAAGCCAGAACTTAGGAATTCTCCGCGACCCCCCCCATCATTGGCTGTGTAGCCTCTTCACGGGGGGACAGGTGGTGGTAGTCCCCCCTGAGCGCGGATGGCTCTTCCTACGCCCGACGACGGTACTGGACACCTCGTTCCGTCGTCCTTCTCGGGGCCGTTATGTGACTACACGAGGCCCCCACCTCGTGCACCCAACGACCCCGGGGTCCTGCAGCGGTGCTGCAGGGTGGATCGGGGCCTGTCGGCCCCGCCCCGGCGTATGAATCCACCGTGGTGGGACCTTTGAGGCCCCGCCCGCTCTCCTGCTCGACCGCCCCATCCAGCAGTCGAGCGGGAGCAGGGCTTGTCACTCCCCACATGGCACCACGTAACGTGCCATGTTGGAAGCGTCAAGTCCCCGCCCTTCCTCCTCGACCGCCAGGTGCTACTAGCCGTTCCACCTTGGCCGCAGCACCCAGTGATCGTGTGTGACAGTGCCCTGGATAGGACACTGCCACCCTCTCCTACGGGGCATTGTGAGCGCCCCATCGGCACGCCCATTGCGGCAGCGACGGCGACATCAAGCCGACCGCAAAGCGTGGAGAAATGACAGCCCGGCATCTACTCCCCTGCGCGTTCGGATCAGCCGGGTAGACCTGTGATCCCAACGGTTGGCGACGTAGTCATCAAGCCAACCGTGGGCAGGACTATTGTTCCCGGCATCTAATGACGCAGGGTTTCTAATCAGCCGAGCCATCAATCTCCACGTGGGCGCGCCATTGGGGGGCTCCCAACTCTCGCACCCATCACGCCGCCATCTCCACATCTCTTTACCCTGCTTCTTCCTCCCCTCTCTTTTCCCCCTCGTTCAGCAGGGCTTGTTAGTCCCCCCACGGCGCCGAGGAGTACGCCGTGGTGGAAGTCTCAAGCCCCGCTCGCCTTCTCGACTCACACTATGCTCTCTGATAGGGCAGAGAGCATGTGGAGCGCCACTCCCGCCAGATTATTAGCCACCGGACGATCACACCAAACGGGAAACGAAAAGTGTGATCGTCCGCTGTTGCCCAGGGTGCACCGCGTGGAGGTTCTCTGGCCAGTACCCCGCGATAGTGTAGCCACCTCAACTATTCTCAGAGAGGTTAGAATATAAATAGAATAGTGGAAAGTATTCAAATTAAGTACATTCTTAGAATACGTATTATTAATTTGATTTGAATTGAATGTACATAATTTGTTTGATTCTGTATATTGTAGCTAGTTAAAGGAAATAAGAGAAAAGTCGGATCTTCAAAGTATTCCTGAGGAACCTATAATAGAAGATTATATAACGGCGTAAAGCGATGTATTATTATATGCGCGCGAAAGTTAAAACCCTGAACACAGTAATAGTTTCAAGGGTATATTTATGGCTTGCTTGGTTTAATAAATTGCTTGAAACTTAAACAAGCGAGGGTTGTAAGAGCGCCCAAAGTGGAAAAGCTTTTAGCTCATTTTATATATTGTACTAGCTTTCCGCCCGCAGCTTCGCAAGCGCTTTTTATAATAAAAGTCAAAATAACTGGTCGATTTGTTTCTCAGAAATATAGGGAAATCATTTGTAATCGCACGAAAGCCCTAAAGAAATCATAAAAAAGGAGTTTGCCTTTATAACAATAAAATTTGATTTTTCTAGTTCCCGTAGTATCTTCACGAATTCATGTCCCTGCTCGACTTATATTCCTTACGTTTCTATCTTGAGATGTTTGGGCTGAAAACTTTAATACTCATTGTTCCCTTTTTTCATTTCAGGATATCCTTTATTAATGTCACCCTGTATTGTATAAACAAACTGACCTATATGCTTCATCTCTGAGGCTTCACTAAAAAAAAAAAAACCAGTTCTATTGTACCCTAATTAGGTCTAATCAGATTCATCATCATATTCGTCCCAACTGATTGTCGTTCATTGCTGTAAATTTGCCTCCCCTACAGGTTGCCATAATTACCTTTCTTGCGCGACCCTTATCCAGTTTACTAACATCACTTTTATTTTTATACAAACTGTTACACTCTGTATCAGCACCCGCAAAAACTTTGAAAACACCTACCATATTACTTTATAAGGAAACATTATGTTCGGCATACATATTGTATCAAGGACTCCAGGACTAATAAACGCAGTAATAATATCATATTTGATGTTTCAGTATTATGAGGAGCTTATTTTTAAAATTTTAAGACAGTGTCATTACTTTAGATTTTAGCAAAAAAAACCTGTTTTACCCTGAACTCAGGGGCAAAATATAAAAAAAATAAAACCATTTATGAGTTACTACCAGGGTCATGTAAAGAGAATCTTCAGCGTAAATTTCAACTTTCTAATCGCAGCAGTTTAGAGTCTGATACAAACTGTTACATCCTGTATACGGCGGCTCAGTGAAGTTATCCCCATATCCCGTCTTTGTGAGACGAAATGATAATAGTAATGATTTCGCAATCAGCGCCCCAAAAACCAAGAAAACGCCACCCATATCGATTTTTAATACAATTTTATTTCCGCCATCTTGGATTTCAAAATCGATGTTTTTTGTGTAATTAGCGACTCTTATAACCTAGAAACATCACCCATTTAAATTTTTAAGCAAAATAAGGAGCGGTTTCGGTTTTTCATACAAACTTTAACACCCTGTATCATGGCTTACAGGACTAATTAACGCAGTTTTGATATCATCATGTTGTTATATAAAAAGGACCTTATTTTTAAAATTTCAAGTCTCTAGTGTAATTAGTTTAGATTTTAGCGAAAATCATATTTCACCCTGTATAAAAACTCAGGGGCATGATATAAAAAAACTAAAACCATTTATGATGTTCGTAATGCAATGACAATATACAGTGTAAATTTCAACTTTCTAAACCCAGCAATTTAGGAGTTTCATACAAACTGTTACACCCTGTATACGGCGTCCCGGTTAAGTTATCCCAAAATCCCGTCTTAGTGGGTGCCTATGTCACGTAAGAAAGCTACTGTCCAAATTTCATCTTTCTATCTTCAGCGGTTTCGGCTGGGCGATGATGAGTGAGTGAGTGAGTGAGTGAGTGAGTGAGAGTAGATCAGTGGTATTTGGATATTATATATATAGTTTTTTTTTTCCATCCGAGGAGGTTATTTCTTAATCTCAAACTTAACAAAATGCAGATACCTAGGTACCTACCTACTTACCTGCCTGATTCTGTTGACCTAAATCCACTTCCCTTTTATCACTTATTTTTTAAATTAATTTGTTATCTAATAAAGCAAAAATTAACAAACTCATATTTGTAAGTACTAAATACGTTAACAATAATTTTCATCGTTTTTTTATTAAATTTCAGTTAAGGCACAGATGCACAGATTAAATAACTTTTTTATACTGTTTTTTATATATTTTTTTGAATCCAAAATTAAAAAACTACAGCTGCTACTACAAATGCATTTCTGTACATTCATACCTACTTGGCCAACAAATCAAGAAAGTATGGAAATTCATAATTCCCGGCTTTACGACTAGAGAACAGTACCCCAAAAAGTCATATTTTCGAGCAAATGGGATAAAAAATAATTCGTTTATGTAGGCAATGTGTAAAATAAATAGTATAATTCAAAAAAAGTGTTTATAAGATTTAAAAAGCCTTAGGTTCGTTATTTCTATTTGGAAGGAATATGAAACGGTAGTAGATTTGAAGGGCTATTTTATTTATCAATATATATATATATACATAGTATAAAACAAAGTCACTTCCAGCGTCTGTCCCTATGTATGCTTAATTATTAAAAATTATGCAACGGATTTTGATGCGGTTTTTTAATAGATAGAGTGATTCAAGAGGAATGTTTATAGGTATAATACATGATATGGCCGCCATTTGCATTGATATTTGTTACTTGTTTTTTATGTACTTTATGATTTTATTTTCATTGCAATAAAGAATTATCTTATCTTATCTTACATGCGCAAGATAGAGGATACGTTAGGCGGTACGAAGTTCGCCGGGTTGACTAGTTTTGTTTTTATAAATATAATAGTTAATTATGAGCTAATTATAGGAATATAAATATACTTAATAATAAGGGTGGCATATAAATCACTTAAGAACTTCTCTCTAATCTCTATCATCTAATAAATTAATACAAGTAAGGTATACATGAATTATTATTATGGTGGAGTTAGCTTAGCGCACAGACTTTGCTCACATGATGGAAAGTGGTGGACATATTCCGATTATTTGTTTTTATTTCATAATAGGTAACAATGTGAAATATTAAATAAAAATATCAATTGGATATTAAATATTAGGGATTTGAGAAAGCAACACTAAATTAAAAAAAAACACCTCCACCAAGCATTTAATAGCACATTACAAAAACCACTCACTTTCTTCGGTTCAGTTACCCAGGGATGGCGAACCTTTACGCATCAACTTGTCATTTTTCTAAAGAACTCTTTATTGAGGTCACAGACGTGCCATCAAAATAGTTTTGTCTTTGTGATTATTAGAAATCGCTTTTAGCGGTAAGGCCGCCCAGTGCAATCAATGAACTATTTTAAGAAAATTGAAATTAAGTAAGTACTTATGTTAAATTTGCAATAAAGTGTCTATCTATTTGTTGTTAGAAAAAATATAATTATAAATACACTCAAAACTCGTTAATTACTTATTTACTAAAAAAAATGGTTAATTTTGCAATGTTTGAATTAAATGCGTAATTTATTATTAGTGTAACATCCATTATGTAAGGATTATAAGATGTTATTTTTAGCAAAGTTCCAGTGATTGATCAGTGACGTGCCCAAAATATTATGTTGCGTGCTATTAATGGCACGCGTGCCATAGGTTCTCCATCCCTGAGTTACACGGAAAAAATACTAAATGGCTTCATTTTCACAAGTATTTATACATAGGTAGGTACCTAGGTACTTATTTATACTAACAGAAAATGCCAGATAATAGAGGTAAAATTGAATTATATCGCAGACCCAGAATAGCAAACATGTTTATTTAAATTGTTTTTTTATTACATATGTCTCCGCCGAGACAGTTTTTGTTATAGGCGACATTTTGTAATAGAAAATATTTTATGTCCTTAACTAAACTTTAATTATGTAATTAATTATTAATTTATATTATTGTATTAGACGTGTTTGAAGTGATTTTATTATATAATTCTAAAAACGTAAGTAATGTTTATATTAATTTATTTTGAATGTATCATTTTGCTTAACTAGCCTTCAATCATTCTCAATATTCTGTCAAATTATTTGTCGCTTACTTGTCATCCATACATTCATACTCTTGTACTTGCTTTGAGTCGCTCGTTACACGAATAACGTAGTAAAATAAATTTATAAATCTTAAAATATCCTTCTTTCCTTTAAATATTTGTTCCTGCTGGGACAACATATCTACCTCAATATTTTACTACATTGTTTTAAAACTAGCTGACACGAACTTTGTACATCATTTTGCTTAACTAGCCTTCAATCATTCTCAATATTCTGTCAAATTATTTGTCGCTTACTTGTCATCCATACATTCATACTCTTGTACTTGCTTTGAGTCGCTCGTTACACGAATAACGTAGTAAAATAAATTTATAAATCTTAAAATATCCTTCTTTCCTTTAAATATTTGTTCCTGCTGGGACAACATATCTACCTCAATATTTTACTACATTGTTTTAAAACTAGCTGACACGAACTTTGTACCGCCTTGCGTTCTATATTACGTAATATGATAATAATTTATAGCCGGAGATGGTATACCTATTGATTTTTTTCAAATCGGTTCAGTATTTTTTAGCCTATTTATTGCAAAAAAAAACAAAAACACAAGAAAATTAAATCTTTTAATATTGGTAAGATATAGTTTAAGAATACGATTACTTGGATCCTATCGCAAAATGCATTTAATTTCATAGTTAATTTTAGTATCTCCTAAAATGTAGAGACTCCTATTGGTAATTTAGACCTAATTTAATAAATGGTTAGTTGCAGTCCGACGGCGGCGGCGGGCGCGGCGCACAGCGCAAGGCAGGCAATCAGAAAAACAAGCCGGACGGCGGGCGCGGCGACTTCGTCGACCGACGACGGCGGGTGTCGCGGCGACGGGCTCTACTCTGGACGTGGATAATAAAAAATATAGGTAGGTACCTTCAAGTTTCAGGGAGAGGTCATGTCATAGAGGACCCTTTTTGTTATTATGATCTAAATCCTAAACATTAAAAACAGTCTACGTAGGTACTACTTACTTAAAATCAATAAATTTATTGCATACCTACCGCTATTTTATATTTTACTAGCTGACCCGGCAAACTCCTTATCGCCTTACCCTCTTATTTATAAAAAGTTAAAGAGCATTTTAATTATACGAAGTATGTCAATTTAGACAGGATTTCACGTATTTACCATACAACAAACCAGAGAAGTAGACCTCCAGTAACGCTACTTAAAATCTACTGTATCTTTATGAATAAGACGGTTAGATTATTAGTTGACACGATTATAATTATACTCACCCACTGAAAAGTTGGCTGTATGGACTTAGTTATTTGACCGCCCAGAATGGTAGAATTAAATAGCGTCTTTTTAACAAAAAAGGAACCCGCCCGGCTAAAATAGGTACTAAAACCTTCTCCTGAATGTAACAAATACTTATCTGAAAACCGCATTAAAATCGGTTCAGCCAAACGCGAGATAATCGCGGACAAACATACATACATACATACAGGTCACACTGATAACCTCGTTTTTATAAAGTTGGTTAAAAACAAAAACGTCAGTCAATTCATTGATAGCAAAATGGAGAAATGTAGTTCTATAGACAATTTCTATGAAAAAAGTAAATTGTTGTTTTTACTAACTTCCCCTAAATTTTTCTATATTTTCTCACCTTTTAAACTTTCCCTGGACTACTACAAACATTTCAAAACCAAAATCAGATAAGTCGGCCCGGCCGTTTCCGAGTTTTTGAGGGACTAACGAACCACGATTCATTTTATAGATATAGTAGAAGTCACAGAACAAGGAAGATGCTCTCTCTCTCTAAATAGAAATCGCGAGTAGGCGGAGCCCGCGTGCCTATCATTAGCTCTGCAGTGCCTGTGCGTAGTTTTTGACAGATTTGATAAGCTCAGTTGCTTTTTACTTCTTGTAAACAAACCACCAGGAAAAATATGAAAAAAACCCACTAAAATGCCATATTGTGCTGTGTTGGAATGCAAAAATTAAAGTTGGGGACTTAAAAGTACTAATTATGCCGTATCATTACATCGGTAAGTAATATTTCACTGTATTTTTAAATAAATTTGAAATTATACATGAACAAGAAAACAAAACCATAAGTGAGAAAATGAAAACACCCTAATTACGGAGCAGTAAAATTGAATTTTCATTGAAGCCTGTGAGTCCTGTGACTGTGACTGTACCTTCTTAGCGTTCTTCTTTATCTATGGTATTAGACTCATGACTTTTTCTAGAACATTTTGACAACCAGTATAATGGAAATCAGTTAGAGATTGCTCAACATGATGAAAATCTATCGATAATTTTCTATGATAAAAATCTATCGATAATAATAATTTTTTTTTATGGTTTAAAATGTGATTTACTTTAAAGTTAAATTCTTGAATACGAATGAAATTATATGAATCTTTCAACTTAGACTCTTGCGTATGAATGAAATTATATTAGCATCATCATCATATTACAATAATGTTGTAAGTAATATGTAAAAAATAAAGTCACTTTCCGCATCAGTCCTTAGGTATGTTTAAATCTTAAAAAATACAGCGGATTTTAATGCGGATTTTTTTAATAGATAGAGTGATTCAAGAGGAAGGTTTATAAGTATAAAACATGCACGTTCTAATAATAGGTTAGGCGGTACGAAGTTTACCGGGTCGACTAGTATTGTATAAAGACAAGTCGTCACTCTTATAGTGTGCTATATTTTATTTTTCTTTTCATTTATTTACAGCCTGTGTTACTGGATCACCTTGGGCCAAGCACAGAACCTAATACACTTAAGCATAAACTTGAAGATGGAGCCATCATGAAAGCTTCTTAAGCTAAGAGGAGTTTCAATAAACAATACCTAGAGAAGAAAAAATGCTAAATATTATGTATTAAAAAAACCAAGATTAGTTGAGAGTTTAAGGCAAGTAATAAATTAGCAAGTACTTCGATATTAAATAAGATAAAATAATATAAATATAAAACCCATCTTGTTTTATTGGTCTATCTATCCATCCACCTAAATTGTTTACTTTGGTTAAAATAAAGCTTCATTTAAAGTACAATACTTACTCCAAAATTAATAATGCGCATGCAGATTCGCTAATTGTCGATTTCACGGAAACAACTGAATCAAAAATCATAATTCTACTAAATTACGCATGCAGAAAATGCACTTAACCTCCTTCAATACATATCGTCTTCCGTCGCTTGGGAATACGACCGTTGTCGAACAGTGACGAAGATTTCTATGCGCATTATAACTTTTACAGTACTGTATGTATATACAATTTTATAACTAAACACATTTTTATTTCTGAATCTCTATTTCTGCGAAGCATAACTGTTGAATACAAAACAACATTGGAAATAAATAAAAATTAAACTGTACACTAAAATAAACTTTATTCTATGAGCGACTGGTTTTTTCATATGATAATACCAATACATCGCCAATAACCAAGAAGGCCGTTTGCGTAGAATACACATAGATTTTCGTAAAAAAAAAGTAATTGTTAACTGAAGCCATATGAAAGAAAGTTGTATATCGATAGGTTTTTCTCATCGACAAACTTTCTCCCGCAATATGTACATCCCTAGCTTAGTTTTTCATTTTTCGACGTAGCCACCTAGTGTTTAGTAGCGGTAGTACAAAAGCTGTAGTTCCATCTAGCGTCGAATAGTAAAACTAGGAACATTGCGTGAGGATTTTAAAGCAAAGAGGATGTATAGCTTTCTACCATGTCTTTGGAAAAACCTAATGTCATTCTTTTATCATATGTATGTCATCATTATCTTAAGTATTTCATAATTGTTATTTGATTTTGATCTTTGTTTATTTGTAAAAAAGGTTCATAGTCTACTTCAAAGTTTTGTGATGTAGATCTTTTCGGCTTTGTCGTTAATCACCAATGGTAGCTTGGATTTCATAGTGAGCGTTTGGTTTATATGTGTGAGTTTGGACACACTGGTTTTAGTACTAAAAGCTCATGATGCTATTTCTATTGTATTCTCTTGTTCTGTGGTAGAAGTAGATAGATAGTAGATTAGTTAGTCATAGCAAAAAATATTCTTGAAATTACTAAAAAAAATATAGTTAGTGTTTTAGTAGTGATGATAATAATACATAGGTGTAAGTACCTATGACTGTTTAATTTCGGATTAAAAATTGTTCATATTTTGCTAGCATTATTTGATGAATTAACATCTAAGAAAACCTAACTAAAAGTGAAATCAAACACTTTTTTATCTTTTGTTTATAGATAATTTCTTATTTAAATAAATTTCAACATAAGTAATTATTTATTCACATACACTACATAGGAATAATAATTTATCCAATAAGACACGTTGATAACTCTTGAATTATCTTCTATGCAAAAAGGTAAAAGTATCTTTAAACAAGTAATGCTTATGAACGATTTTTTATAATATATTATAGATGCTTTAATCTTCTTATTTTTTTATAATTCGTATTTGAATTATGGTGATGAATTTTTTCTATAAAGGAACAGTAAACATTCGACGAACACTACACAGCAATATAAATCTTAACTTGGAAATGAGAGTAGTATAAAGGAGCCAAGGCGTAATCCGTGAAGCCAAAAACGTGAATTAAAGGCAAGCTCGTAGCAATTTGAAACCAAATACATAAATGAATTTCAGATTTATTTTCTGTATTCTGTCGTTTTTTTACAGTAGCTATTATTATAAAGAAATATTCTGCTTGTTAGTGTTAGGTATCTCTCTCATTATCACTATTCCAAGCTCAAGTTGTTTGATTTTAAATAATAAAATACGGTGTTGTGAAAGGAAACTATAGGAACACAGGCCTATAAAAAACCAATAACAGGTACAGTGGCGGACACGATCGGCGTAACACTTCCGGTTTTTCTGTATTGCAAAATAGCTCTTGTTCTTTGGTAATACAGTCTAGGGCTGACAAAACCATAGACAAATCTGTTACGGCCTCCTAGTCCGTGACTGTACCTACCTAGGTACCTAATTGGATTGTAATCTACTTGATTGATCAAAACTTAAGATCTTTGTAAAGCTGAAGCTATAATAATTTACTCATCAATTCAATATACTTACACGTTTATTTCATTGTATTTTAAATGCTAAATTCTACTTTAAATAAACATAGTTTTTGTTTTTTACCACTGTAAAACAAAAATTTAAATACTATAAGACATACAAGGCAGTTTCGATTTCGCCAATATAATAAGTAATACTTACCTACTCATAATATAAAAAAAATACCATAAAAGATATTATTATAAGTACCTAAATTTATAGAAATGAAAGTAAGTGCTAATTCTGCGTAGCAAGCTAAGGGGACGCAGTTTTGCGCTTGCGGGCGCCGCGCCGGCGGCGCGGCGTAGCGATGTCAGCACAGTATCGCGCGTCACCTAAAGAAAAGACATCAACGCAGGAGCCAGCTATTGCTTGCTTAAAGAGAGTATTCAAAGTTTTTTTTTTTTTAACCATACTTAATTTTTTTCCAGTGCAAAAAGTCTGAGGTTTCCCCTGTGAAGGTAATTTGGGCCTAAAACGTGGAACATCAGAACTAACAAAAAACTAAACTAGCCAAAGACCTGAAATATCGCTGATAGCGATAGATACCTGTGCTAAATCCTAGTTGTCAGAGGACAGCTGATTAATCTTACTATTATAATATGTATTATCGATTAGGCGAATACTATACACAACACATTATTTATATATGTTACGGTAAATGTGAATAATGCGGTAATTATGCATAATTACCGGTTATTATGCATAATTACCGGCACTTGCGGTAAATGTAATAAAAAACTCTGAATTATAATTCCCAGTCCCCTTTGGTAAATGTAATAAATTACGTTTATATTCATCACTTCGGAGTGTTTAGATCTGATCTGGAAGGTAGTTAGATCCCCACATCCACTATTTAAGGGCTGATCATCTTCAAACGGCTGCGTGGACGAGGGGACCCAACTACCTTCCATGACCTTTAAATTTGCTAAAGTGTTACTTCAATGAAATTTAAAAGAATATGGCAGAGAGAAGGTAAATCACATACATATATTTATTTTTATTTATTTATTTATTTAGAAAGGCCTATCAACAGTTTGTGATCAAAAGCATGCAGAGTAACAATGTAAAACATACTAAAACTATAGACCATAACTACTTAAAGATAGACACCGCATACAATGATTTTCTTAAAAATAAAAAGTACTGCATGAATTACAATTAAGAATTTGAAAGCTATATGTGAATGCTTAATAAAATATAAGATTTAAATGTAGCTTAATCTATTGAGTTTTAATCCTCATTTATGATTTAGTAATCTGTTTCTTTATCTGGTGGATAGAAGAGCAGAAAATATCTATTGACCCACTATAAGTGTTAATAAGTTTACATAGTCGTGGGATTGGGGAGTTACAGCCTAGAACAGTGCGACGAAGAGGTGGACTAAAGGGGGTGATAGGCTTCCGAGGAATCCTGTAGGGAACTCTTAAATTAAACCTTGACAGAAGCTGAGGACAGTTAATTTTATTGTTCAATAATTTAGATAAGAATGAAAGGTCCAAAATATCGTATCTCTTATTTAGAGATGTCATTCTAAAATGATTTAATCTTTCCTCGTATGATTTCAGTTCTTTTGCCTTACCAGCATAGAAAGATAAGTGTCTCATAAACCTCTTCTGTAATCTCTCTAGTCTGAGCATATGATTGGAGTAATGTGGCCTCCACACAGTGCTGCAGTATTCCAGCGAACTACGAACGAGACTGCAGTAAAGTAGTAGTTTTGTTTTTGGGTTTTTAAAGACTCTAGCAGTACGAAGAACAAATCCAAGCATTTTAGAAGATTTTTTAACCAGATTATCTAGGTATGTGAGGAACGAATGTTAATTTTTTATCAAAGAAAATACCTAGATCCTTATAGCGGTCCCATATAGGTACCTAATACAATACTAGTCGACTCGGCGAACATCGTACCGCCTAATCAATTACACAACATAGTGTGCATGTAAGTAGGTAGGTATTATAGTACATATAAATAAACCTTCCTCTTGCTCGACTCTTGTATCACTGTATATATTTAAACGCATCAATATATCCGTTGCATAGGTAGTTTCAAAGATTTAAGCATATATTATATACCGACAGACAGGGAAGCGACTTTGTTTTACTATACACCTACCTATATAATATATTGATGATGTGGATATTTTGAAGTTATGGCTGGCAGAGTAAAAAAAGAAAGTCAAGCTCACCCAGTGCATACTCGGTCCCCGATCTTCGTAAACTCCCATCTGGGGGTTAATCTTCCCGTTTTCTATTTTCGAACGATTGGGCTTGCGCCCCACTTCACAACTGACGAGCGTCACTCACTCGCGGCATGGCGCGTGCGCGGCGCGGCGCGGTCTGCGGTCGACTGCGGCGCGCGGGGTCGCGGGGCCCTTGGGGCGTGGAGCCTGGCCGCGCGCCGCCCACCGCCCGGTCCCGGCGCCGGCACCGCCCGCGCTGCGCTAGTCGCTGGCGTCGCTCTGCCGCCAGCCACCGCCGCACAGCCACCGCCGCAACCGCCGCCACCGGCACACTAAACTACACCAACACATATCACACCACACGGTGTCAAATTAATCCTACCAGTATGCCTAAAAATCTGTAAATCGAATATGTTTGTTATAAATATAATTAGTAATTATAACATAACAAACAGTAATACGTAAAAAAGTCTAAACCTAAAGTGCCCACTTTTAGAAAGAAACTGTCATACATAAACAGTCGTAGCCGTAGCCAGTAAAATTTTTCTATGGTCTTAACCTACCAAGATGGAATGCACTACATGTGCACAACTTTTTGAAAAAAATAATTACTTTAGAAGATATGAATTTTCTTCTAGAGTGGCGCCACTGATCGCGTAACAGTCTTGCTTGATCGAAGGCTAAGTAGGTAGGCTACCTTTGTTTTGTAACTAACAAAATAATTACGTATCGACATTATTATTTTTTTATAAAACTAGTCGACTCGGCGAACTTCGTACCGCCTAACCTATTACTTTGTTGTTTTACCGGTAATTATTCAAATTTTTCTCGCCGTAAAAACCATGCTCGAACTTCAACGAATATTAAAAAAAAGAATTGGTAAAATTGGTCGAGGCGTTGTTGAGTTATGCGCTTACCAACACATTTTGCGATTCATTTTTATATTATAAGAAAGATTGTGTCAAATCAAATAAAAGGGAAGGGTCTTTTTTGGTACTCCTACCTGAGGTTCCTACCTAGGTTATATATAATGATAATGAGGGGTTTTCAATTTGACATCTCAGAAAAAAAAAAACAAGTTTTATCACGGCGCTATCAGATGGCGCTAGCCAAAACCTACAAGTGAAGTTAATGAATCACTAAAAGCTCAAAATAAAATTGGATTGGAACTCGTCATGCGCTAGTCAAATAGTTTTTATTTTGTTTTGTTTTAAACTTTTCAACTTAAATTGAATTGATTTGAATTACTTACCTTTGCCTATTCGCCATATAACGCCATCTACCGGCGTATTACGAAACAATTTTTTTTTATGTCACTTTGAAACAGAGACATGGTATTACTAGGTCAATGCTTTGAAAACCCCTCATTTCTGAAGTACCTAATAGACGTAGAGAAATAAATCTAGTACCGTTTTGTAGAATAACTAAAAGCTAACAATACAACATACAACACAAAAAAAAAGAGTTTAACATTGTTATAACTTTGAAAAACTAAAAAAACTTCTCCAACTTTTATTAAAAAGTAAAGGCAATATTCTTGGTTATTTTGTTATTAACTTAGGTAGCTTACTTAGCTTTCAATCAAGACCTTAGGCTTCTGTGAGCCTTAGATCTTCCAATGTCAATCTATACTTGGTCGACTTTTGCAAAAAGAAAATAAGGAGAATGGCTTAACCGATTTTAATCATTATTTTTTTGTTAGATTTCAAAATTAAAAAGAAAAATTAAAAAGGTAAACAGAAAAGTCAAAAATAAATAGAATAACTTGCCCAATTTAATCATTCGTTTCACTGCTATAGATGGCGTATTCTTATAAAATATAAACATTTTTTTAACTCTTATTAATACAATTTTAAACTATATACCTATTTCGACTTTAATTTAAAATTTCCACTATGTTTTTATATACACTGCTACTATGTGATCTTTCCCTCTCAAAAGATTGCCGCCCTCAGTTTATATTCGATTGTTGTATGCAGCACTTGCACCACGCAAAATAAAAAAACAAATCTTTTAGAAATAATATATACCTACTTACTGATTTAAATAACATACAATAACGTACCTATTACACTTTACATCTTTAACTATTATATCTTTGTTCACGCATACGTAAACAAGCAACATTCAGCAACTCTCGTACGCACACACACACACGGATGCACCGGAACCGCCATTAGAATTAGAACTGCAAGTAACCGTGCGACGACCATCTTGTAGCGAGATTACGCTGTGTAAATTAAATACCAAAAAGCCTGTAATAAGCAAATTAAAGTTAGTTAAAACAGTATAAAAAAGTGTATTATCTCTGCCTCCAAGCACCTAAGCTTGTATATCCTGTACAATCTTTGGTGCCCGAAATAATACAAATACGAACAAATACCTGTTTTCTCAGCTTGCTTAGCTCGCTACGCTCGCTGGTTAAATATCACAAACCAAACCTAACCTAACCTACAGTTTTGCCCTAGTATACCTATATAGTAGAAGAAGATTATTTTCCAATCGCCTGGAAGTTTTAGTAGGTATGTTACTAACACTATAAAAATTGAGTTGTACTTTTCCTTTTTTTAGAATTCGCAATAGATTCAGACTAAAGGTCCCTGAAACACAGAGATTTTGTGATAAAAAATTGGTCGGATAAAGTTGTTTGTTTTATGAAACTAATGCATATTAAAAAAAAAGGAAAACGTAAAAACCTAGATTATTTAATGCTGAAGTGATGTACATCAAAATGTGATTTGCTAAGATTTAGGTAGTGAAAAATGTTTTCCCCCAAAACGCAAATTCCATCAAAAGATTATCTCTCTCTGTCGCATGGTTGCAGTTAAGGGGCGACAGAATGAGTTTCTCTTCTCTTAATATTTTTGCGTTGCTATACTGTCCTATTGTTACCATTCTTACCTGGATATCAAAGATTTGTTTTTAATCCCCTGACTCAAGTTTTTCAGAGGTTAGTGTGGAACCTCATACGGAACACTGGTACGCTCTGTACCGAGTTGTCAGGGGGAAAATCGCGGACGGAAAATAAATTTGCCAATGCCATGCCAATGCTAACAAATATAGTTCCAAATACATTTTTGATAATTATTGAGTGATAAGTACAATAACTTTTATTTAGTTCATAGTTGGAAAACAATATAGGTACTAGATAATTATAAACTTGTATCTAAGTAAAACCACGATATAGAGTAGTCACCTAAACTTTAATGTTGTGCAAGAGGGAGACACCAAGAAAAGCGACGTCTTACTTGCTTATTGTTTAAGAGATAATGGTTATTTAAAAAGCACTTTATTTACATGTAAATTAAGGTTAATTTTTATATCTACTTCTACTTTCTATCTACTTCTACTCTACTATCTATCTACTTCTACTATTTAAATATATACATAATATGTATATATATAAATGAATCGTGGTTCGTTAGTTTCGCTAAAACTCGAGAACGGCAGGGCCGTTTCAGGTGATTTTGGTTTGAAATGTTCGTAGTAGTAGTAGTAGGGAAGGTTTAAAAGGTAAGAAAATATCGGAAAAATCGAGTGGAAGTTAGTAAAAACAACAATTAAATTTTTCCATATAAAATTATATGGAGCGATACGAAGTTCGGCGGGACAGCTTAGTGTCTAACAAAAAGCAGAGAGCATTCCAGTTGTACAGTGGCGGTCTAGGTCGGCGTTACACTTCCGGTTTTTCTGTATAGCAAAATAGCTCTCTTGATATGGTACAGCCTAGGGTGCACAGAGAGATGGAAAATGGAAAACGCTAAGGGTGCACGAGACCATAGACAAATCTGTTACGCCGTCCTAAACCGCCACTGTACAAAGGCCTTTTTTTAAGGCGGGGAAACTCCTAACGAGTACCCTGCGACCCTGGGAGTCGCAGGGTTAGGTGGGGTTCGCACCCACTAAAACCCCGCCTGGCTGGTTGGCAAGGGGGTCACGGATGATCTTTCTATCGTTTTTTTCAACTCCGCGACCCCCTCCAGCATTGGCTGATTAGCCTCATCTCGGGGGGACAGGTGGTGGTAGTCCTACCTGAGCGCCTTAGTCGCCTCTTACGACACCACTATAATGTTTGTTAATAAAAACATTCCTTATTCTCCATTGTTATCGTTTATTAGTAATCCAAATAAATTAACAAGAACCAATAATTCTAAAATAAATTTGCAAAGGTTTTTAGAAAAAAAAATATAGTGCAGAAAGCAGCTTCATCTAGAGAGCATGGCAATGTCCATTCAGCGCATTATACTCAATTTTCTATTGTCCGGGTATCAAGGTCATTGTTGAATCTGATGGTTTTCTAACAAATGCGACTACCTGAAAATACATATAGGTATATACATGTATTTTTAATTAGAGATAATGATAGTAATAATACTCAAGCATCACACTCATAGTCCCTTACTTTGAAGAACCTGTATGGGTTGCCGACACAAATATACAGCGACGAACATTACACCCAGACCGGAAAACAAATATCGCCCATCATAACAATGCTCGCCCACGCCGGGAATCGAACCAGAAGATGGTAGAAATTATAGTGTAGTCTCTTTTTTTATAAAGTTTCATCGTCGCACTGCTGACTTTCATCGTGACACTGATTATTGTATCGTCCCACTGCTGGGCAAAGGCCTCCTTTCCATTTCTCCCGTTCCTGCGCACATTACCATCAGGTAGGTATAAATGTGGGCTACCAGCTCATCGCCCCACCGCTTGCTAGGTCGACCACGTCGCCTCTTGCCATCTTTTAGGAACCAAACGTTGGTACGTTTGGCCCAATAATCTGGCTGCATGCGGGCTGCGTGGCCTGCCCAGTCCCACTTGAGCTCCGCTGCCTTTGAGCTACGTCTAAAATTTGAGTCCTGGAGCGCAGTTCGGTGTATCGGAGTTTTATTTTATTTTATTATAATACAAAATCTAACCATCCCACACATTAATTTTGGGGCGCGTGGTGCTGTAGGGGTAGTAGGCGCACTCCGTGGCAGTCAGGTTCTCCGAGGGCGGGAGCAGCCAGCGCCGGCTCCAGCAGCAGCAGAAGAGGCAGTGCTTGGCGCAGTCCTCGCACGGCAGCCGGTCCGTCTTATAGTGGAGCCAGCCAAACCATTCCGGCGTTACCTGGTTCATTAAACAATTTTTTTATTTAATTTTTTCATTATATTCTTTTTTGTGTTTCAATGCTGGGGCAAAGGCTTCCCCCCTTCTCGACTTCTCCACTTTATCCAGTTCCGTCCAACCAACTCTCCAGAAAATTATTGCCACCTTGCTGACTATGCGCCTTAAACCAGTCTTTCTTGTCGAAGGGACTGATGGGCAGACTTAATTTTTCACCATTAATTTTTTTTTTCTATAAAGCCCTGACTGAAAAGACCAATAAATTATATTTTACCTGACTGGCATCGTACTCAAACTTGAAATCAGGATTATATTCAACCCAGCGGCTTCTTGCAATCATGTATCGCTTGTTTTCAAAGTATTTATTCCCGAAAGCATCAGTTCCCATGAGTTCACCTTCCTGGATAAAGATTTCGTACCGTTAATATTTTTTTATCTACTAATTAAGAGCCAGTTCACAGCGATGCTGGCATCATTCGCGAAAAAAAAAACTAAGGCAAATATAAAAAATGTGGCACATGTGAATGACACTAGATAGTATTTTTAGGGCACTTTTGTATAGCTTTTAGGTTAAAGACCAAAGAAAGCTACAAAATGTTGCTAAAAGTGGCCACTTCTGGCAACAATCTGTAGATTATTTTGTTCTTTTTACTTAGGACTACTTTACTCAAAAAATATTTAGTAAGATTATCTACGTAGTGTCATACCGTAACACATTTTTGATATTTGCCTTAGTTTAGAAGATTTATTTTTTTTTTTCGAGAATGGCGCTAGCATTTAGCATCGCTGTAAACTGGCTCTTAACAGTGTGAGTGTTTGGTTGGTGCACAAAATAAAATCCTAAAAAGAATATATCATTCTAGACATAGGAATAATTTCTTTTTTACAAAAAGAGACCCGCCTTCAATAAATTTACACATACATAAACTGAGAACTTCCTCTTTTCTCAAGTCGGTTAAAATATGTACTAGTGTGTAGGTAAAACCGCATGAAAATCGGTTCAGTCAAACTCGAGAAAATCGCGAACAAAACATACATACATACAGGTCAAACTGTAAACCTCGTTTTTTGAAGTCGTTTAAAAATAAGTTTTTTTTTCAATAGTAGAAATTTTTATTTGATTGTGATTTTAGCTCATGTCCGTGGGGGAAAGCCATTTAAGCCATTGCCTTGCAAAAGTATAAAGTTTATCCGCGATTATCTCGTGTTTGGCTGAACTGATTTTAATGCAGTTTTCAGATTAAAATTTCTTACATTCTGGAGAAGGCTTTAGTACCTATTTTACCGATTTTGAAAAAGAGGAAGTACTCAGTTGATGTATGTGTCAGTTTATTGAAAGCGGGTTTCTTTTTTGTAATTACAAAATTTATAATTTAAAAACCTCCGACCGAGTCAGATTATCTAAACTAGACCTAGACTAGACCCTTATCAACTAAACTAGAACTATAGCTGATCATCTTCGAAAGGTCATGGTTACCTTACCATATACTTTCAATATCATTGAAGTAACACTGTACCAAATTTAAAATCGACAGGACATATATATATATATATATATAATATACCACATCACACTCAGAGCCCCTAACTAGGAAGAACCTGTATCTAGGGTGCCCGAAACACACACAGAGGCGAACATCACACCTAGACCGGAAACAAACATCGATATTCATCATATCAACATTCGCCCCGCTCGGGAATCGAACCCGGGTGCACACGCTTACTCAGTCCACATCACTGCCAACTGAGCTAAGGAGCAGTATAGAAGGTAGTTACATCCTCTCATCCACTATTTAAGAGCTGATCATCTTTAAACGGCTGATCAGGTCATGGTTACCTTACCATATACTTTCAATATCATTGAAGTAATTAACGCTGTACCAAATTTAAAATCGATAGGACATATGGAAGGTAGTTAGATCCTCTCATCCACTATTTAAGAGCTGATCATCTTCAAATGGCTGATCAGGTCATGGTTACCTTAGCATATACTTTTAATATTATTGATGTAACATGGTACCAAATTTCAAATCGATCGGACATTAAGGAAGCTGATTAGATCCCCTCATCACTTAGAAAAGAGCTGATGATCTTCAAACCGCTGATCAGATCTTCATGAGACATGGCTAAGAACGGCTTCTTCCCCATTCGCCCGAAATTATTCGTTCGAAATTTAAATTTACCCATTCGCCCGAATCTTAATAAAAAGTGTTCCCCATTCGCCTGATCGTATCTTATGAAACAAAGAGTATTAAGAACAGAATAAACAGTCAATTCGTTTTTTAAAATAATATAAAGTATTAATGAGATTATTTCATAGAAATTGCAATCAACAGTTATCTGCTGTACATGCTATTAGTTTTACATAATCAAATTCCGCTTATCATCTGTCTGAAGTTCAATGTAACCGTGTATTCGATGTTTTTTAGTATTTTCAGCGATGATGAGGTCAGGGGCCTTTATTTTTACTTTATATTTTTACTAGTCGACCCGGCGAACTTCGTACCGCCTAAACTTTTACTATCTTGTGCGGGTATCATACTTATAAACCTTCCTCTGGAGTCACTCTACCTATTAAAAAAAAACCGCATCAAAATCCGTTGCATACTTTTAAAGATATAAGCATACATAGGGACAAACGCGAGAAGCGAGTTTGTTTTATACTATGTATGAATTGATTCAGCGCCAGTTTGTGTCAACGATAGCTACTTTTTCGGTGCGTGGTATTTGCTGCTCATGTTAGGTAAGTACATACTTAGTTTACCATTAATTGTCAATGGTGTCTACTTGACGCTTTTTTTATCTCAAGTTTTGTAATTGGTATTAAGTATTATAGTTTCAATTTATACTGAAAAAGGTCACAAACCTGGAGGGATAATGTAGGTACGTAATAATAATAATAATAATCCGTTATTTTTAATGTAACATAATCAGCAATATTTTATATTTTTAAATGACAATAACATAAAGATTCAGCCGCGGCAGCATGCACTCACTCATTTGAACACGCGATTAAATGTTTAAAATTATCTCGAGGGTCTTGTTTTCCCGCATGTGCGAACATGCAGCAGTGCCTAGACAAATTTAATCGTTGTCTAAATCTTCCTCACCATCGAGATAGATGGGGCTGCTAGACGAAAAAAATAAGACCAATCTTTTATTTTTGATGTGGTCACACAGGGTCGGGGAAAGATATTGATTCAAATAACAAGCAGCACAGCACTATTCATTCGTTCATTGCGTTTAGTTTACATTTTTTTTATTATGGAAAGAAATGTTTTAAATGGAACGCACTAGATTATGTGAAGAATAAACAAAACGTTTTTCAAATGATCGAGAGAGAGAGCATCTTCCTTGTTCTGTGGTTGTAATTGTTTTCATTTTGTTTTTAAAAACTTTTAAAACTTTTGAACAAAGTATTCTAAGTATTTTATCCAAGTAATTACGCCGATTTACGCCATAAAAAGAGAAAAACGCAGAAAGAAAGTGTGAAATGGAGTCAAAAAAGTAAGTTATTTAGTAGCGGTAGTAAGTTATTTAGTTTGTTGTGCGAGCAACAGTTGTTTGTGTTCAATGTGTTGTGTGGTCATCTAGCTTCGGTCATAATTTGCGGACAGTGGATAGTTTTGGTGGCGGGAGTAGAAATCGTTTTATGGACAATACCTACCTAGATAGACTGAAAACCTATACAGAACCTAAAACGACCAAGCGAACTAGGTACCGCCTAACACGTAACTTTTTAGTGCAGGTATTATACTTATAAACCTTTCTCTTGAGTCGTATCTTTTAAAAAAAACGGCATCAAAATCCGTTGCGTAGTTTCAAAGATTTAAGAGCCAGTTTACAGCGATGCTAGCGCCATTCGCGTAAAAAATTATATCTTCTAAAGTAAGACAAATAAGTATAAAAAAATGTGGCACTGTATGACACTAGATAATGTAGCCTAGCACCTTATTATAGCTTTTAGGTGGCCACTTTTAGCAACACTTTCTAGATATCTTTGGTCTTTAACCTAAAAGCTATACAACAGTACCCTAAAAATACTAGGCTATATTATCTGGTGTCATACTGTGCCACATTTTTGATATTTACCTTAGTTTAGAAGATATTTTTTTTTACGCGAATGGCGCTAGTATCGCTGTAAACTGGCTCATAAGCATACATAGGGACAGACGCGGAAAGCGACTTTATTTAATAATGTATTAATATTATTTTGGAAGAAATCGCTCTAAGCGATAAGGCCGCCCATTGCAATCAATGTATTAATTTAAGAACATTAATTGTTAGTCACCTAATGATAAGTTTATTGATTGCAATAGAGTGTCTATACTATACTATAAGTATATAATATATACCCCTGCCATTTGGTTTTTATTTTATTTTCCAGTAAATAACCAAACTTAATTATGCTATCGACGAAAGATAACATAACCTAGAACTAAACTTGTCTTCCTGTCTTATTTTGTCTGCACCCCTTCCATTAGTAGACAAGATATGTCGGATTCATGTGTCATTCGTAGAGAAAAACCGTATCTCATGTTCGCACTTTTGGCAAGATCATAAACAATTGATTAAACTGACAGTTCAACATCGCAAGAGTTATATCCCGTGCTGCTCATGCTCGATCCGTAGACATAATGGTTCGCTCTCGATTAGTGACGTCATTTTCCCGCATTGAAATGTCAAAAGCGATTAAAAGTGACAGAAAGACACCGCAAATGGTCGGTCGTGCTGCGAGGGCAGGTTGTCAAACATACGGCGAAAATTACGCTTAAAGTATTTAGCGCTTAAAAATCATTTACGCGTTTGATATATTAAACTATAAGCCCTAAAATAGGAACAGAATCTTGGAAGTTATAAAGAATTTGAAGCATCTGTTGCCTACGTGTATAATCGTTGTATTTTGTGACCTGTAACGGTGCTATTTATTCATAAAATAAATTCAGGCGAATGGGGAGCACTTTTTATTAAAATTCGGGCGAATGGGTAAATTTAATATTTCGGGCGAAAATTTTCAGGCGAATGGGGAAGAAGCCCTAAGAAGGCTTCTTCCCCATTCGCCCGAAATTATTACACTCGGTCTCAAATTATTTAAGATACAAAAAAGAAACTAAACGAAAATCGGTTCATCCGTTTGGGCTCTACGATGCCACAGACAGGTACACAGACATACAGATACACACGTTAAAATTATAATACCCCTCTGAATTTTTCGTCGGGGGTTAAAAAAAGAAATTAGGACATAACATTGTGAGCCAAAAGTGTCTAGAGGGAGTTCATAAGACAAAATTATTTACATTCTAATACCGTGTTTATTCTGTAGGTCTTATAAAGGTAAAAAGTTACAATTATCGCGTGACGAGTTTCAATTTTATTTTGGGCCTTCAATAATTTATTGCATTTCAAATCAAATAATTCTTTATTAAATATAGGATACAAGATATCAAATTGAAATTGGATTGAAAGTCAATTAGACTACATCTAATCTAATCGCTATTGATACCTTATTTGGTAAAGTATCCTATACTGTGAGATGCGAGGTACTTCAGGGTGCCCACCAATTGGCTCAGGCAACAAATGTTTGGCTTGCCTTACGACAATTATTAGTCGCCTGGAGAGGCCCCAAAACAAGCCCTCCTCTGTCAAATGATTCTACTCCCTTTCGTAATGATTTTACAGCGTAGAGAAATATTTCCAAAGACTCCCGTATGGTTGGCTTTAAAGATCTACTAGATGGCGGTAGTGTCACTATAAATTTAAGTGGGATCGGCATGATCGCTGTGTGACAGAGTGGCACTTTTTCATTCGTGACCATTTCGTGACAACGACCGCACGGACACAACACGGAGCTCTGTGAAACAGATCGTCATGATTGACAGTTTAACGGTAAGTTTTACATACTAGTTTTGATCAAAGTGTTACTTTTCGGTATAAGTGTCACTCTGTTTCAAAATTTTGTTTCATAAAATAAGCTTCGGTTATTATTATACTGTCATTTTGCGATTAGTGACTCTATAAAACGAAAGTTACCTTGATTTCTCGTACCTAACACAGTCCTTTTTTGTTTAGTGTCAGTATGCTTTGTAAGTTTTTTTAATTAATTAAAAACGCCCCTGAGTGATAAGGAATCATCTTCTTCTGAGAATGACAGACACTCTCAAATATTAGCTACGAAATCGCAAAGCAAGGTACAAAACATAAAGTCAAAAGACTCTGCTCCTTCATCATCAAGCTCATCATCCGATTAATCCATAACGAGCTCATCATCCTTAAGCTCGTCAAGCTCAGATGATTCAAGCTCGCGTCATAATGGTATAGTCAATAGGTAAGGACACATCAAATCATCATGAAGTCAATACGTGTTTACGTAGTAGTAGTAGTAGGAAAAAAGAAAACAAAGCTTGAAAAAGTGATTATATCGGTATCTAGATAGATTCACTTTTTCAAGCTTTGTTTTCTTTTTCAGGATCAGCAACCTACATCCCACCCAACACAAACAGAGGTCTGTGGTTAAACTACTAATGAACATGGCAGACAGAGTTATACAACGATGGGATCTAAAAAAATCCAAGCCTAAATTGGTCCCAGAGAGAAAAAAAGGGCATCTCTGAGGAGCGAAATGCAGATTGAATTGAAACGCTATGAAAAATTTACAGAACCAGTTCGCAAAATAGCGAGAATCACGAGGCTCACGTTTGTAGATTTTAAGGTGTTTATTTTTTCAAGATTGTCGCTAGTATCGCTGAAATAGATCCCTTAAACATTAAGGCGGTAACTCACGGTATGGCGCGAAATTCAAAATTTTTCACGTTTTTTAATTATTTTGGCGAAAGTATTCATTTTTAATAAAGTTTAAATGAATTCGCGTACGTAAAAACCTATTTCCCACATTGTGATATATCGTTTTTGAAAGACCGATATTTTGTGTTATTCAAGGAACTTGTTTTTTGGCCTTTTACCCCTTAGACACAAAATCTGTAGGTCTGTCTTCCAAAAACGTTGTATTACAATGTGGGAGATGGTTTTTTACATACGCGAATTCATTTAAACTTTATTAAAAATGTATTCTTTCGCCAGAATAAATAAAAAACACGAAAAATTTTGAATTTCGCGCCATAGCGAGAGTACACCCTTAAATTATTATTTTGATAAGTCCACTTTGTAAGTTTTTAGATATTGTTTAAAGAAGACTGTAATGCTGGTTCCACACGATAGTATTATGCAATGTGTAATGTACCACGAACCAAGCACGAACTCTTTGTGTTACATGTAATGCTCGTAGCGCCGTCCATATGTAGAATTTGTGTTACATTAAACGGTTGACTACATTACGCGTTACATTTGTCTGGACCCGACTATAAAGATACTATATATTATGTATAATGCACGAACTGCTTCAAAATTATTATCAAGCTACCTTTTAATTTGCAAGGTAAGAACTATGATACATTACTAAGAATACCAAATTAAAAAGTTCTTTAATTTTTTAATATTAATAAATTGTAGATTTGATTCTGCATCATGCTGTTAATACCAAGTACCTATCTGATATTTTTGACCGACGAAAAAAAAAGGAGTAGGTACTCAATTCGACACGTATATATTTTTTTTTGTTTTTTTTTTTTTATGTATGATCACGCATAACTTTTTACAGAGTAGTCCAATTTTGATAATTCTTTTTTTAATCGACAGGGCATATCTTAAAGTTGGTCCCATAAAAATTTGGAAATAAAATTCCCACCCCAAGGGTGGGAAAATGGGGTGACTCTTTGGTCGGCGGGTCGATTTATCCACTCACAGGTTGCATTTCTGTGTTACATTATAACTTTTGATACCTACTTACAATATCTTTTGAAATTAAATAAAATCAGCCGAAATACGTCCACTGCTGGACATAGGCCTCCCCCACAAATCGCCATACCGACCGGTCTTGTCGTCCCTGTAAACCATGTCGTCTGATCACCTTATGCGGTGTGACCACCGAACACCTTGTGGGAGAAGAAAATAATAAAACCCTAAAAGAACTGAAAAGCATAAAATAAAACTTTTTATCAAAAAATAAAACCGCCGAAAAAAAACTGAAAAGCATAAAATAATAATCGAATTACTAAATTCTTAAAGTAATGTAGGGTAAACCAAGTAATTTTAAGTCGGCGCCACAGATTCCTCGTACAAAGATCACTAAATTAGGTACCTTAAATTTAAAGAAATAACCAAAATTCGTGCGCTGCCGCGCATCAATCTTTACGTAATTAAGAAAATTTGCTTGTGTGGCGCGCCGACTTAAAATTACTTGGTATACTCTACATTACTTTAAGAACTTAGTAATTCGATTATTATTTTATGCTTTTCAGTTTTTTTTCGGCGGTTTTATTTTTTGATAAAAAGTTTTATTTAGTTTATGATAGTTCTGTTTATTAGCTATGAGCTAATTTAAACCAAATTCTGTCTTTAAGTTGATTTCAGGTTTATAATAAACATTTATTTTCTTTTAAAATGTCTTGTCTTCTTTCTATAAACCTAAAAACACTATTCACTACCCATTAAATTTAACTTTAATGACACTCTTAAATTCACTAGGAAACGTACACCAAATTTTACGTCGATACACTCAATGATGTCGATTTTGTCGATTTTTCATTCTCACAAAAAAAGTCTCGTAATTTCCGTTCCCGTGGTAATTTTGTGAATTCCTTTCTTTCAACGCTTTAAAATTCACTGAGAAACCTGTACAACAAATTTCACGCTGATACACTCAATGATAAAAAAATCGTAATTCCTGTTCCCGTGGGAATTTTGTAAATTACTTTCCTAAATTTACTGAGGAACTTGTACAACAAATATTACGTCGATACGCTCAAGGAAGTCGATTTTTCATTCTCACTAAAAAGTCTCGTAATTCCCGTCCCGTGGGAATTTTGTAAATTCCTTTCTTTAATCATTCCAACATTCACTGAGGAACCTGTACACCAAAATTCACGTTGATACACTCAATGGTGTCGATTTTTCATACTAACTAAAAAGTCCCGTAATTCCCGTTCCTGAGGGAATTTCGGGAAATCCTTTCTTAGTGCTCACCTACACTTCCTAAAGAACCTACATGCCAATTTTCAGATTTCTACGCCTAGTAGTTTCGGCTCTGCGTTGTCTGTCAGTCAGTCAGTAACGGAAGAGTTTTATATGTTACTAGAGGCTGCCCCGCGGTATTTCCCGCGCAGATTTCTCATAAACACAAAAATCCCATTCTTTCCCGTTACCGTGGGAATCTCGGGAAATCCCTTCTTAGTGCTCACCTACACTCCCCAAGAAACCCACTTGCCAATTTTCAGCTTTGTACGCCCAGTAGTTTCGGCTCTGCGTTGTCTGTCAGTCAGTCAGTCAGTAACGGAAGAGTTTTATATATATCGCTCATGTGCTGCAAAAACGTGTTATTTCATAACTATACCGTTTTGCAGTAATTATACAGTAAAATCCGCCGCATCTTGCTCTATTTGCTGCAAAAACGCGATATTTCTAGCTCCAAAAATGACTGAGCAATGAGGGAAAAGGTCAGCGATCTCCGGTTTAGTGCCATCTCTTTCCGACCATATGTTTATTGCAAGAACGGTTTACGTCAGTATCACCGCTTGCTTTTGAAGAAAAATGCTGACGGATTGCGACAAGAGCGTAACAAGACATAGTGTCACGGTTTTGATGAAAAGACAAACTCACTATAATTTTATTTCTGTAATAATTATATCTGCTAAAACGGAACATTTGTATCGAAATCATTTTTGTTATAAAAATTTTAATCGCAGGCTATGATTCAAATCGAGATGTACCGTTGTTGCTGAAAAAAACTAAAATTTTCGTTGGATAAGTTTAGATGTTCCGTTACAGTTGATAATTAAAGTACAAAATGTTTAGTCTTGATGTAAGTTGTCTCAAGTTATCACATTTTTGATGAATAATAACTAATTTTCACAAGGGATAGCTTAAAATGTTGCAATATAGATGACAAAAAAATTTTCTAAATGCAACTTATTTTTTAGGTCTTGGAAGATTTTAAACCTTGTCCGAAGAAATGAACGTAGGAATGAATCTCTGCGCTCCTCAATGTGTTGCCTCTGCAACTAAATCTTCGATCACGTATGTCTGTAGTAGTTGTGATTAATCAGTAAACGACGCTATTTGGTGTTATGAGAAAAGTTGATTAAATGAAAAAGTTTATGACTATCCATAAGCAAAGCATGTTTAGGAATAACCGAAATATGCATGTTTAGGATGCAGAAGTCCTAAACTATCCCTACTTATTATCATCATCATCTCAGCCGACAGACGCTCACTGCACATAGATCAGACGTCGTGGTCCATAGATCGCAATGCCGACCGATGCTTGCATCCCAACTGCAAACTTGTGAGGGGTCTGCCTACTATGTGTCGTCTGGTGCGTGGTCGCCACTCGAGAACTTTTCAGCTCTTTGTGACCATCTGTTCTTCGCCATTGTTAAGACGATGTGGTTATGTGTCGCTTGAATCGGATTAATAAGGAAAAGCAAAAACTACGATGATCACATTACTCACTCTCTAGCTCCATAGTGTCAATGTCGATGGGATGACCGTGCCTATTGACATTAAGAATAGCTAACCTTACTATATTGTATTGTTTCTTTTAAAGAATATTAAGCTAATTAGAATATCTTATTTAATATCATATATATTATTAGCCGTTGGTCCCGGCCGCAGTAGTGGTCGTTATAACCGCGGCGACAAGCTGGCCCATTGTCACTTTGGTAATAAAGCATAAACTCGGCTAAACGTGGGTCCGGCTTTCAAGCCGGTGCCTCTGCCTAACCCTCCGGGGAATAAAAGGCGTGATATTATGTATGTTTTATTATGTATATTATTATTTTAGAAGTTTACTTCTTAAACGCATGCAATATATATTGCAAATACTATCGCTAAAATATATTTGAAGTTTAAAAATAATAATATAAATAAAGTGTTTTTTACTGCAATAACGTGTCTTAATTAAAATGATCCATACATTTTATTTTGGAGTGATATGTTTATATCACAGATAATCAATAAAAACGTAACAATAATACAAAACTCGTAAAATTATTTATGTTTATAACTTTTTTTTGTCAGCAAAAACGGAACATATATCTGTTTGTCTCGCAACATTTCTATGTTTTTACAAGAATAACGCAACAAGGAGGCCCGTTTTTTAAATAGAAAATCATAAAAAATAAAATACATGAGTAAATAGTCTGAATGCAAGCTATAACGATAAACGGATAGTTTGTGAAGATATGTTGTAAAGAACCGCATAGTCTAAACATAATAATTAAAAAGTTACAGGAATTTTAAACTTTCAAAAGCGTTTCCCCAAAAACTTGTTTTTTTTTACTTATCACGTTCTTGTCGCAAATGAGCGATATTGATACTAGAGGCTGCCCCGCGGTTTTTCCCGCGCAGATTTTTCATAAACTTAAAAATCGCGTTTTTTTCCGTTCCCGTGGGAATTTCGGGAAATCCCTTCTTAGTGCTCACCTACATTCTCCAAGGAATCTACATGCAAAATTTCAGCCCGCTACGCCCAGTAGTTTCGGCTCTGCGTTGTCTGTCAGTCAGTCAGTCAGTAACGGAAGAGTTTTATATATATTGATTGATTATGTTTATACATAGTACGGTCGTTTTAGTACATACTATGTTATGCGGTACAAGTTCGCCGGGTGTGATAAAGTGATAAGGGCAATCTCAACTATCGTGCAAAAAATTAAAGTCTCTGGGGGGTCTAAAGAATAATACGTTAGTATCGGCGGAACTACCGTGCGGTAAGATATATTCCGAGTACAGTAGGGCCTCGGTAATACGGACCCCCGCTTGCTCGGTGATCTCTGTATGCTGTAATCTGGCCAGGCAATGGGCTTTGCGGGGGTTACATATCATTATAACTAAACTCATTTCAACTACTTTCAACTCAACTATGACCAAATGACCTACGTTTCAGAATAACTAATAATCGATTCATCTAAAAAACATTGGACTAATGAATGAAATACCTAAAGCACGACTCAACTATGTTCAACTCACCTAAAACTGATTGGACTAATGAACGAAATACCTAAAGCACGACTCAACTAATGATCAACTCACCTAAAAGTTTTTGTAGGTACTAACAAAAGATTTATACCCACTGTTGATCTGGGGTGATTAGAAAAAGTCCTCCTTACTTTAGAAGTTCCCCCCTCTTTGCCCCTTTTTTTTTTTGTAACGGGCGAAAATGCCTAACGCATTTCCCGACGCTCGGGGGAGCGTCGGGGGTATGTGGGGCTCGCACCCACTAAAACCCCCCGGCGGCCGTCTTGGCGCTTTTGGGAAGGACCCCGGGAACCACGCATTACTGGCGTCCGAGGTTCTTCCCACGCTCAACTGATATCAGCTTCGTGCACGGGGAGGGCATATTGTTCCCTCCCCGGCTCGCCTTTGTAGCTGCGGCGGCACAGTGCCACAAGCTGTGCCGCCGCCCATCTTGGGGCCGTTTGATGAGTGTGTCGGGCCCCCGCCCTTCACACCCACGGCCCCAAAGACCCCTTTTAGTCGCCTCTTACGACAGGCAGGGTATACCGTAGACCTATTCTTACGCCCGGACCTACAGGGCTTAACCCCTCTTTGCCCCTCCCGTCCAGTTCAGGCTGTAGTAACTTAATTTTTTTTTTTTTGCAAAAACCTTAATATAGTGACGACGTTTTCTTAATTACTTCATTGAAACGCCTTGAGGAGTGTCTCTGGCACTCGCCGCCCGCTGCCGCGGTCGCTCGCTACGCTCGCTCGGGTCGTGCATGTGTAAATATATACAACAATACCGTAAGTTCGCTCCCTTCGGTCGCTCCTTGCTAACCTAACCGTAGCGAGTCGGTTCTGTGTACTCTTTATGTTTTTGGACAAAATAGGTACCTATGTAAAATGAAGGAAAATAAAACAATATGTAATAGTTTAATCATCGTTTATTTACATTATTAGATGTAATGCTATGAATATAAATAAATAATCAACAATCCTAAAACTTAAAGAGTACGCAGAACCGACACGCTACGGTTAGGTTAGCAAGAAGCGACCGAAGGGAGCACCGCGGCAGCGGGCGGCGAGTGCCAGAAACACTCTTCAAGGCGTTTCAATTAGCTAATTAAAAAAACGTCAATATGTTACTACATCCTAAACTGGACGGGAGGAGCAAGGGCGGGGGAAACTTCTAAAGTAAGGATGACATTTTGTAATCACCCCAGATTATTATCAGTGGGTATAAATCGTTTGTTAATCGTAAATAATGAACTATAGGTACCCGCTGCAGCGCGGTAAACCGATTAACTTTAGGCGAGTCGTACATAGTTCTAACATCCAATATCTGAACTGATCATTAGATCAATCGTTCATTAGTTGTAATAATTTTAGTTGATTTGAAATTAGTTGAGTTGAACATTAGGTGAGTCGTCCATTATGGATTATGAACTTATGTGAATCGATCGTAGTTGAGTTAAAAAGAGTTTAGTTATAATGATATGTAACCCTTTGCGGGGGAGGCAGGCAGTTGTAGGTGCGGCCGCACATGAGCCAATGCGTTTTAAAAAAAAAGTTAGTTCTGTATGATTCAATTCAAAAATGTATGAAATAAACTAGGTATAACATGTATTTAATTATCTATATACAATTACGACATACAATAATCCGGACGCCTCGTTAATCCAGAAAGTCTTGTTTTTGCCTCTCCGCGAGACTCTGCGGTGATTACGTCGCTTGAAGGTGGTGGGTAGCTTGCTACTGTAGGTACTTACTATTTCTGTGTAAGGTAGAACTGTCTGGTAAATGCGACTAGCGGCCTAGTTTCCATAACACATTAAAATTTATGTTTTGTTTGAACTACAGTTCTGCTGTCTATATATAGTTTAAGAACAACATAATACCAAATTAGTACGAAACAGTCTTATGGAGGGAGGAGGGAGATAGATAGTCAAGTGTTATTGTAGCTAGTTGCAGTCGCACCATTTACCATTTACCAGACCTCCACCATAGGTGGTAGGTAAGTACCTTTAAATCTTCTGTACGCCAAAGTTTTCCAAAACTGCCGGTTATACCCCCATTTTTACTAATTATTCGAATAAATCTTGCTAGTTTGTCGAGTGCCAAAAGCTGAGATAAAGTCATTATTTGGTCGTTAGGTATTAAAGATAAGCAGAGACGAGGAAAATCACAGATAAAAGCTGGTTATAACGATAAAAGTTTTAGATCATGTTCCCATGATCAGCGGGTGTCGACTTATGCTGTCGAATCTGCGACAAAAAAGTGCACAGACTTGGATTGTTTCTGAGATTCGATACCCATAGGCTTTCAGGGATTTGTTTGTATACCAAGAATGCTAAGAAAGTTGCAATTTTGTTCTCTCTGCTGGCAGCACATTGTTTTTCATAGATAGTGTGTAAAGTAGAGCATGAAGTTATGTGTAGAGTGTAGAGTAGTGCCTAACTTCTCTCTGGATTTTATGAAAATCAGAGAGAAGGTAAATCCCTACATGAAAATGTCAAAGTTACTCTATGGATAATGTTTTAGAAATTTTCAATTTAACATAAATTTACTTTTTTAAGATCATATAAACAACAATTTAATTTCTGATTTACACAAAACTAGTCGACCTGGCGTACTTCGTACCGCCTAACCTTTTATTATGTTGCTCATGTATAACTTGAATCACTCTATCTTAAAAAAAAACGCATAAAAATCCAGAATCAGAACCTTTATTTGTTACCATTGCATTGTTTAAAAGATTTAAGCATACATATGGACAGACGCGGGAAGCGACTTTGTTTTATACTATGTTTGATATATAATTTTCAGATATAATTTTCAGCAGTGTAGGTTCTACGGCCGAAATTATGTTGATCATGAAATTTGCCATAAAAACTGTTCTGTAACTTTAAACTTTTAATATTGACCCAATAGTTCTGTTTAGACCAAAGATTCTTAGATTAACCCACTTCAAAAAAGGAGGTTATCAGTATGACCTGTATGTTTGTCCGCGATTATCTCGCTTTTGGCTAAACCGATTTTGATGCGGTTTTCAGAAAAATAATTGTTACGTTCGTAGAGAAAGGTTTTTGTACCTATTTTAACCGACTTTTTGTTTATGTACGTATCAGTTTATTGTATCTTTTTGTAAAAAAGAAATTATATATTTTATTTTTTGTTCTTTTCTAAATCATTGCACTTTTGTAAAACATATTGATAATTAAAAAGGTGTTTTTGAACTTTGTTTTTTTAATTTTTAGGTCTCGGTGGATGCTGGGTTTAGTGCCAAACTAACAAACTAAATTATAATTCAATGCGCATCAGGTTATATTAATTTCCCGCGTATTTCTAGCCCCTCGCAGCGCCGCGCCCTCTCTGGGCCTCCCTATCCAAACTTGCGATTTTTGTCTACCTATAATTTGTTTGTAGTTATCATTCTTCTCGACTAGAGAGTAAAATTTTTCTATGCTCATGATAGGTAATCAAAATAGGCTTGGGAACGTAGTGATTTAGATTTACCTTCTCTCTGGGCTTGGGTAACTCCGGACAAGAAGACTTAAAAGAGCTAACTCCACTCTCGGAATCTAAAATCTGAATCACTCCTCAGATTTCTTATCGAGCCGGATCCCAAATAAGTCCGGAGTGAGAGCTCGGCTCAAAGGATGAACCACGTCACTGAATCTGACTCAGTGACTGGGAATCAGATTAGCATCGGTCGAAGAACGGTTGCTGATGCTCCGCTCGCGCGATCTGGTGTCGGCATTTAATTCGGGTTTAAGTAATCGCTGAACTTTGGAAGCGTTTGGTTTTTGTCTTTTGCAAATTGGGTAAACAATAATTCGCAGCCATGATAAATCGCAGCCCGATAATGCCCGGCCGCGTATTACGCAGCCAATAATTGGTGTACAATGTACACCAATTATTGGCTGCGTAATCCATGGCCGGGCATTATTGCCTGCGTAATATTTTACGCACCCCGATAATGTCCGGCCGTGGATTACGCAGCCAATAATTGGTGTACATTGTACACCAATTATTGGCTGCGGAATACGCGGATGCGTTTTATTGGGTGGTCCGCAGGCAATAAAACGCAGCCCGATAAAACTACGCCAATACAGATTAACATCGCTATTAGAGCTCTGTCCCACTCGTTACAAATAAAAGACAAACCTTGTTTATTATTGATTGATTTATTGATGCTAAAATAAGATCCATCCGTTTGTTTAGGTTAGTATCTTGTAAGCTTGCTACAATCAAACATCTGATCAAAATTTCGTTTCAGCAGAATTTTAGTGGCAGTATCCACACCATCCAGCGATTGTATACTTATACTGTACTTACGCTGGTTGGTGTTAATGTGAACTTTGTCAGACTCCGAGACCGTGTTTAGTGCCATAATGTTAGTTTTGATCCTAAGGTTTCGTGTACATAACAGAATATTGGTTTACTTACTTACCTAGGTACTTAAAAAGTTAGACTTAGTTAGATAAACCAAAACTATCCACACTGGCCACTTAGAATAGCTTGGAGAACAAACATAACCGGCTGTTAACTAATTAACCCTAAAACCTAAGCAGGGCACTACCCTTGTTGGCATAAAATCAATAGTTTCTACATGCAAAGCTGGAGCGTGCTGAAGTTGCCTTGACCCTAGAACTGCTGCCATCTCTGCCACACCATGTCAATGTCACCACCTACTGTATAAAATGCGTGTAGGTAGGTAATTAAAATTATATAGTACCTATATGAAAAGAACTTTGGGGTACATGGATGCCTTTTACAACAACTATTACCTGAGGAAACAAACAGGCCTACACTAGTAACCATTATGCAAACTCAGATATGCTAAATAAAATTATAGGTAGGTTGATATTGTCTATTGTGTTTGTGTAGGTATGTGTATTAGGACTTGTACATTTTTCATGAACAAAAACAGCAAGGAATATTTGAGTAGAAAATAGGGACATGGGACATATCACTACATAAGTTAGTATAAAAAAAAGTTGCTTCCTGCTGTCTCTATGTATGCATCCTTAGATCTTTAAAACTACGCAACAGATATTGATGCGGTTTTGTTTAGATAGTGATTCAAGAGAAAGGTTTATATGTATATACGTGCACAACATTGTTAGGCAGTACTAAGTTTGCCGGCTTGACTAGTATGAAGTAAAATACTATAGATAAGTTTAAAAAAAATAGGTACCTATTTATTTAAATTATTTTCTTTGGGACATGTTTTTAGAAATTTAGATGGTATATTAACAGATTTGGACCAATATGTAGTTCTAGTTTTCAGGAATACTTTTAATAAAAAAAAACTTATAAGGATGTGATTTTTTTAAACTGAATCACTTAAACAATTATAAGTAATTTATGGAGTTTGGTGAGGGCCTCATTTCGTAGACCGTTTTTGTTCAGTATATTTTCTTTTTAAACAAAGAAAATGAATAAAAATTTTTTTTTTCGAGAATGGCGCTAGCATCGGGGTAAACTGGCTCTTAATTTAGGTCTTGATTGAAGGCTCTAAGGCTAAATAGGTAAGGTAGGCTACCTACCTAAGTAATTAACATTCTTTTACTTTAAAATAAAATAAAAAATATATGTAAATTTAATTATTATGGTATTGACATTTAGTCTACATCGCTTTTTAAACGGTATTTCCACCAGATCTTTTTTATGCTTCACAACGTTGAGGACATTCACTTTTTCACCTATGTACATTTTTTTTACTTTTACCCACCTACTAGCAAAAATTATAAGCGTAAGCAAGATTATCAAGGATTTTTTTCGAGATTAGTTTGAACATGTTTGATGAAGGAATCTCGTATTTACAGTAAAAGCAAAATGTTTTTATGAAAATTTCGTCGAGAACCTGCTTTTTTGGCGTCGGTTAAAAATACTCTGTATGGACTATTAAGCATCTAAATAAGATAAATTAACAGACAAAAGCAAGACGCCTAAAGACTTCCTATTAAAAAAAGGACCCGCCTCCTTGAACTATATCAATAGCATACTTACTGTGCGTATTTTTACAACGTAGTAATTACAACTCATGGACTCGCTTTCAATAAACTGACACTCTAATAAATGAGAACTTCCTTTTCGATAGAAGTCGGATTAAACACCAAAATCTTGTAACCGTATGTGAGAAATACTTTTCTGAGAACCGCTTCGAAATCGGATAGCCATGATATATTATAATTACGGTTAAATATTTATACAGGTCAAACTGAGAACCTCCCTTTTTAAAGTAGGCAAAAAATAACAAGATGTGGCCGTATGTGCTAGATCCCTTTGCCTATCCATGTAAGTGAAATAAAATAAAAAACAAATTCTCTATGTGTTTCGTTCGAGTGTGACAGAGCCCTAATAGAAAATGTTTATCTGTATTGGCGTCGTTTTATTGGGCTGCGTAATATCGCCTGCGGACCAACCAATAATCCGTGTCCATGTACACCAATTATTGGCTGCGTAATCCACGGCCGGACATTATTGGCCGGGCAATACGTGGCTGCGTAATACTTGGACGCGTTTTATTTTGTCCTCCTCGATAATTGCCGTCCATGTATTTCGCATCCAAGATTCCGTGTGCATGTACACCAATTATTGGCTGCGTAATCCACGGCCGGGCATTATCGGGGTGCGTAATACGTGGCTGCGTAATATAGGCACATGAAAATTGGTTCGTTTTTTCAATATTTCAGAATCATTTGTAAAAAAACTTTAAAAAAATGTTACGAAAGTCCGAATTTGTTTTCGTTGTAGCGCGATTGTTTTAGTCTTTGCAAATTTAAATAAAAACATTGTTTAACAGTTGCATTACTTAATAATACGCAGTTAAAGTCAAACAAATTTTGATAAAGAAACTTGACCCCCAGTTTCATTCGAATCCCAGGTACTTGTCGCTATTGCTAAAATACAGTAAGAATCGATTTAACTTCCAAATTATTTTACACAACGCCATAACATGTCACTTTCACGAACCGTTGCCACCGTCAATGTTCGGGCGCAGATTCTGACTCGTACGGATCCAGATTTGAGGACCTGCACGAAGTGCTTGGAGCGTATGGGAGCCGGAGTTATTAAGGGGACCCGGCTCGATAAGATGAGTAGGATCCCAGAGCGGATCCGGACAATATAAGTCCAATCACTCTTCGGAGCTGGGAGTACCTACCCAAGTCTAAATCAAAACAAAAACATTTTATACAATCACAGACTAGCATGTACATCGATAGAGTAACAGTCAAAGATTTCTGAGTGTATGGTGTATGGATTTGCAATTATAATTTTTTACGTTCATATGGTCTGACAGTTTTAGGGGTTTTAGGCCAGCTCGCCATTTTGAATGGTCATTCATTATATTGTGGTAGGTGATCTGTAAGGAAATTAGTGATGTGTCATTCTTATTGAAGGTACTTATCGATAATTGAACTTGAATAATTACTTTTCTCAGTTTTTTTTAGTTGGTAACTATTTGTAACTATACCTACTAACTAACTAGACCTATCTGTAGATTAATATTATTAGTAGCTAGCCTTACTTTCCATTTCGGTAAGTCAGCTAGTACAATATTATACTAAACATAACTTTATACTTTTTAGATTGCCTAAGATTTCGGAAAAGTGAAAGGCTTGGCTTGACATAATTGGTCAGGAAAATATTTGTACTGCAAGAAAATAAATTTATATGTGTCGCTTCATTTTGAAGAATCAAATTTCAATAATTATACAATGCAATACAATACATATTTAATAAATTATATTTTTATACCTAACCATTGTTGCTTTTTGTATTTCTTACAAGTAGACCTTGTCTGTTCTGGGCGAGTATTTAGTAGAATAATGAGTAAAAGCTAAAAATAAGTTTAAGAAATTTTGTGGACTACCATTTGGATTAGTTTTTGTGGTTGCCATGGCAACCCTAAACCTAATATTTGTGCAGTAAAATAGTAGCACGAAATTAAACAATCGTATTCTTAGCTTCCGAAACAGAACTAGATCGTACATCGATATCGATTTTTTTTTGGTCCGCCATGGCTCATCACTAGTGCAATCCGCCATTTTAACGGATACGTCAGACTAAGCAGGCGTTTTCATTTTTATTTTGTTTCACCTCCTTTGTAGCGAAGCTTTTCCCCAACTCACTGGTAACAGTAGGGTAGAAGGTAGAAGAGTAGACAGCCGCCTTAACTGACATTTGAAAAAAAAAGGCGGCTAAATAATTGCCACAGGGGCAAGAAAACTGCCAATTTACCAAACTCCTCGTTTGCTTTCACCATCTTTGAAGCGTAATTATTGTTCCATAGTTATTGTTGTTCGTAGGTTCGACCCATAACAAACAAAGTTTTGTTTGTGATTTGCATTGGTTGTCCAGTTATTTATCAAAAGAACTCACTATGTAGCTGTAGAACTGGTTTTTATGGTAGGTAAACGCTTTTAAAATAAACATTGTCTTATAGTGGCAATCTCGCCCTTGAATCTTTGCTGTGGTGTTAGTACTTGCATCCTGAACTGCGTCCAATTAATAATCAAGTGACAAAAAAAACATTAGCTTAGTTTGAAATTAGAATAAAAATAAGAAATTTGATCTTACCTATGAAAGAATATAATCCCGCAACCTGCATAACTCTACACATCAAACCTTTACCATTTTTACGTTAGCTTGCTTTCAGCACTCAATTTCGGAGGCTGAAAGCCATATTTTCTTGACTAAAAAAACAGTAAAAATAAATTAATTAATAAAAAACAAGAAATTAGTAGTTAAATGCACTTATTTAATATTGACAACATAAAAATTATTTAAATTGAATATTTCATTACATTATCGACTACAATCTGAGACTACAATGAAAGTAAGTAAACAGTACCGACACAAAAAATTACGTGTGTGAACTTTATTTCATACTAGTCGACCCGGCGAACTTCGTACCGCCTAACCTATTAGTATTTTGTGCATGTATTATACTTATAAACCTTCCTCTTGAATCACTCTATCTATTAAAAAAATCTGCATCAAAATCCGTTGCGTACTTTTAAAGATTTAAGCATACATAGGGACAGACGCGGGAAGCGGGTTTATTTTATACTATGTATTGATTGATTGATTGATGATGATATTGATGGCAACTGTGCGAGGGGGACAACCCACCACCTATGCCGCGTTATACCATGTCTGTGCCACAGACCAACTAGAGATACGTCTGTGCCTATGCCCACCACCAAGTACGTTTTATCCCAACAACTAGTTTGTCGCTCTCTTTCGGCACGTGTTTTCTCTACTCTTGGTTAGTCAAATGAATGTTTTCTATTTTAATGAAATACGGTTGGTAAACAATAATTCGCAGCCATGATAAATCGCAGCCCGATAATGCCCGGCCGCGTATTACGCAGCCAATAATTGGTGTACAATGTACACCTGTGCCTATCCATGTAAGTGAAATAAAATAAAAAACAAATTCTCTATGTGTTTCGTTCGAGTGTGACAGAGCCCTAATAGAAAATGTTAATCTGCATTGGCGTCGTTTTATTGGGCTGCGTAATATCGCCTGCGGACCACCCAATAATCCGTGTCCATGTACACCAATTATTGGCTGCGTAATCCACGGCCGGACATTATTGGCCAAGCAATACGTGGCTGCGTAATACTTGGACGCGTTTTATTTTGTCCTCCTCGATAATTGCCGTCCATGTATTTCGCATCCAAGATTCCGTGTGCATGTACACCAATTATTGGCTGCGTAATCCATGGCCGGGCATTATTGCCTGCGTAATATTTTACGCACTCCGATAATGTCCGCCCGTGGATTACGCAGCCAATAATTGGTGTACATTGTACACCAATTATTGGCTGCGGAATACGTGGATGCGTTTTATTGGGTGGTCCGCAGGCAATAAAACGCAGCCCGATAAAACGACGCCAATACAGATTAACATCGCTATTAGGGCTCTGTCCCATTCGTTACAAATAATAGACAAACCTTGTTTATTATTGATTGATTAATGCTAAGATAAGATCCATCCGTTTGTTTAGGTTAGAATCTTGTAAGCTTGCTACAATCAAAAATCTGATCAAAATTTCGTTTCAGCAGAATTTTAGTGGCAGTATCCACACCATCCAGCGATTGTATACTTATACTGTACAAGGAATCGCTGGTTGGTGTTAATGTGAACTTTGTCAGACTCCAAGACCGTGTTTAGTGCCATAATGTTAGTTTTGATCCTAAGGTTTCGTGTACATAACAGAATATAGGTATACTTACTTACCTAGGTACTTAAAAAGTTGGACTTAGTTAGATAAACCAAAACTATCCACACTGGCCACCTAGAATAGCTTGGAGAACAAACATAACCGGCTGTTAACTAATTAACCCTAAAACCTAAGCAGGGCAGAAATCAATAGTTTCTACATGCAAAGCTGGAGCGTGCTGAAGTTGCCTTGACCCAAGTGATTCAAGAGAAAGGTTTATATGTATATACGTGCACAACATTGTTCGGCAGTACTAAGTTTGCCGGCTTGACTAGCATAAAGTAAAATACTATAGATAAGTTTAAAAAAAATAGGTACCTATTTATTAAAATTATTTTCTTTGGGACATGTTTTTAGAAAGTTAGATGGTATATTAACAGATTTGGACCAATATCTAGTTCTAGTTTTCAGGAATACTTTTAATAAAAAAAACTAATTAGGATGTGATTTTTTTAAACTGAATCAATCAAACAATTATAAGTAATTTATGGAGTTTGGTGAGGGCCACATTTCGTAGACCGTTTTTGTTCAGTATATTTTCTTTTTAAACAAAGAAAATGAATAATTTTTTTTTTTCGAGAATGGCGCTAGCATCGCGGTAAACTGGCTCTTAATGTAGGTCTTGATTGAAGGCTCTAAGGCTAAGTAGGTAAGGTAGGCTACCTACCTAAGTAATTAACATTATTTTACTTTGAAATAAAATAAAAATGTATGTAAATTTAATTAATATGGCATTGACATTTAGTCTACATCGCTTTTTAAACGGTATTTCCACCAGATCTTTTTTATGCTTCACAACGTTGAGGACATTCACTTTTTCACCTATGTACATTTTTTTTACTTTTACCCACCTACTAGCAAAAATTATAAGCATAAGCAAGATTATCAAGGATTTTTTTCGAGATTAGTTTGAACATGTTTGATGAAGGAATCTCGTATTTACAGTAAAAGCAAAATGTATGTATGAAAATTTCTTCGAGAACCTGCTTTTTTGGCGTCGGTTAAAAATAATACTGTAAAAATACTCTGTATGGACTATTAAGCATCTTAATAAGATAAATTAACAGACAAAAGCAAGACGCCTAAAGACTTCCTATTAAAAAAGGACCCGCCTCCTTGAACTATATCAATAGCGTACTTACTGTGCGTATTATTACAACGTAGTAATTACAACTCATGGACCCGCTTTCAATAAACTGATACTCTAATAAATGAGAACTTCCTTTTCGATAGAAATCGGATTAAACACGGGCAAAAAATAACAAGATATGGCCGTATGTGCTAGATCCCTTTGCCTATCCATGTAAGTGAAATAAAATAAAAAACAAATTCTCTATGTGTTTCGTTCGAGTGTGACAGAGCCCTAATAGAAAATGTTAATCTGCATTGGCGTCGTTTTATTGGGCTGCGTAATATCGCCTGCGGACCACCCAATAATCCGTGTCCATGTACACCAATTATTGGCTGCGTAATCCACGGCCGGACATTATTGGCCAAGCAATACGTGGCTGCGTAATACTTGGACGCGTTTTATTTTGTCCTCCTCGATAATTGCCGTCCATGTATTTCGCATCCAAGATTCCGTGTGCATGTACACCAATTATTGGCTGCGTAATCCACGGCCGGGCATTATCGGGGTGCGTAATACGTGGCTGCGTAATATAGGCACTCCTTGTTAGATGATTAATGGCAGAGTTCACTCCTGTTAGGTACCTACATACATAGCTTGGCAACGTTTTCTTTTAACGGAACCCTTTTTTTTGAGTTGAAAACCCTTGATAAAAAAACTTTTTGTATAATAAAGAAACAGCACCCTGATTCCCATATTTTTTCGGGCCGTTACGGCCTCGTAACGATTGCTGATCGTCCGACTTCTATCCTGTTCAAAAATGGTATTACACCTCTTAATACACTAATCTTTTTTAGAATGTAAATAGGACGGCGTCGGTACGACCACAACGACCGTTCAAACGATTGAGAAATGTTTGGTCTGTGCCCGCTTTTGCCATGTCTATGGTCTAAAAAACTTAGAATCGATTTGTCATGATGTCAATGAGGGGTTTTCTAAGTGACAGAAAAGAAAAAAAAAAGTTTCATAATTCGCCGGTAGATGGCGGTGTCTAAAGCTATATAAGAGAAATGGGAAATCGAATATTGACTGAATCTTTGGATTGGATCATTTTCTGATATGTATTAATCTTAATTTCACCTACTCCGTCACTGCCTCAGTTAAATTTTAATTTTTATGTTTCATTTTGAGCTATTGAATCATTCATTTCATCTTGACCTATTGCTCCTGGCAGAGCGCCATCTAGTAGCAGCTTAGTGAAACTTGTTTTTTTCTTCTGAGCTGTCAAATTGAAAACCTCTCATTGTGTTTGAATCAGTGCAAGAACTTTGGAAATAGGTACCTACCTACCTATACCTAGTTATTGGACTTAGTAAAGAGAGCGCGTTAGAGCGCGGGAAACTTCAAACGAGGTTTTGTTTTATGGAAATATTATCATAGCTAGGTATTTTATTTTATTTGGTACCGTAGGTATTAGATAACCGTTTACTGTGTACGTTTATATAGTTTGTAAGTAGACCATGCAACATTGATTGATATGCCAAATTAACGTTGTTCCTATTAGTGACCATCATTCCGCCTCGTTCTACCCATAAACTTTTACTTTAGGGAGTGAGTGACACTCATTGTGGCGACCGCGCACCGAAAGACGCAGAGTAGGCAGACCCCTCACAAGGTGGTCAGAAGACCGCTGTAGACTGCGGGATAACTCTGGATGAGGGTCACTCGAAACATGACCCGTCGGTGTGGCGATGTGTGGGGGAGGCTTGCGTCCAGCAGTGGACGATTTTCGGCTGAAATGGGTGTTGATGATAAACTCACTAACTCTGAGATGTCAAACCGGACGAGAGACCCGTCAGTGTGGGTATGTATGGGGAAGGCCTACTTCCTGCAGTGGACGCCTTTCGGCTAAGATGATGATGATTATGAACTCACTAAATCTGAGATATCACACCGGACGAGAGTCACTCAAGACATGACCGGTCGGTGTGGCGATGTGTGGGGGAGGCCTGCGTCCAGCAGTGGACGATTTTCGGCTGAGATGATGGTGATGATGAACTCACTAACTCTGAGATGTCAAACCGGACGAGAGACCCGTCAGTGTGGCGATGTGTGAGGAGGCCTACGTCCTGCAGTGTACGATTTTCGTCTGAGATGATGGTGATTATAAACTCACTAACTCTGTGATGTCACACCGGACGAGAGCCGCCTAAGCAAGACCCGTCGGTGTGGCGATGTTGGGGGGAGCCCTGCGTCCAGCAGTGGATGATTTAAGGCTGAGATGATGGTGATAATTAACTCACTAACTCTGAGATGTCACACAGGACGAGAGTCGCTCAAGACATGACCCGTCGGTGTGGCGATGTGTGGGGGAGGCCTGATGATAGATGATGGTGATTATGAACTCACTAACTCTGTTATGTCACACGGGACGAGAGTCGACTAAGCAAGACCCGTCGGTGTGGCGATGTGTGGGGGAGGCCTGCGTCCAGCAATGGACGATTTAAGGCTGAATGGTGTCGATGATGAACTCACGAACTCTGAGATGTCACACCGGACGTGAGTCGCTTAAGCAAGACCCGTCGGTGTGGCGATGTGTGGGAGAGGTCTACGTCCAGCAGTGGACGCATTTTGGCTGAGATTATGATGATTATTATGATGATGCAATCACGAAACAATGCTTCCATTTATTTTAATTGTTAATTTCTTATCAATAACTCGACGTTTTCTATAGAAAAAGTTGATAAAAAGGTACTTTTGAAAAACGACTTGTCGATCGAATGATTTGACGTTTAGTCGTCGCAATCCTATCGAAACGACATTCATTTTTTTACGATAATACCGATTTACAGACCAACGACGTCTGAACGATTTAGTGTAAACGGTTCGACGGTTTTGCGATAGGAGGCGGGACGTCACTACAAAATTTAAGGATGGGAATACCGATTTGGTCGATCGCGACGGCCTCGCTACGGCACCGTCCGGAAAAAAAATAGGGGAATCAGGCTAACGTTCCGTTTCCCATCTCACTGCACGTCACTCACTCATGGCAAGCGCAGCGTTCTACTTAGTCTATTAGTCTATGCTCATGGCATGAACCATAGACAAATAAAAAAAAGTTACTGTCTTTTTCAATTTCCACGCCCTGCCAGGCGGTTTTTGTCCGACCGCTCTGTAGCAAATTATTTGTAAATTTTGGTCATTAAGAGTTCATCATGGATACGAGGAAACTAACTGAGCTGCTCCGAGGCACCATTGAACCCAGTCAAAGGCAACAGGCTGAGGAACAACTATCACAAGTGAGTAATTTTTACCAACCCACATGCTCGTGAAGATTACATCTTGACCAGTTTAAGTTGCTTCACATCTCAATACTACTAGCTCTACCTCCCCACCAACGTAATTTGGTCGTGCTTGTGTCAGATTGTCTTTGCCGCGCCGGCAATGCGCTCCGGGCTCCGGGGCATCGTGTTCTGCATGTTCGTGTCTTTTTCCGCAAGATGAGCAATATAATTTTATAATTTCCTTTCCTGGGTGGAGCCGGCATAGCATTGGAAGCCTTGAAGAAATTGAGATAGACCTTTGCCCAGTAGGGGGACAGTTAAGAGGCTATATCCATTACAAAACGGGACAGAACTGGAACCATAAAAAGTTGCTTTACATTTTTTATTTTAGCAATAATTTAATAGGTTCATATTTCAGAACCCATGCTAGTCTAGCAACCACTAACAATATAATCACACTAATATTATAAATGCGAAAGTTTATGAGTGTGTATGTTTGTTTCTTTTTCACATCTAAATGGCTGGAGATATTTTTATAAAATTTGGTATGGAGTTAGCTGACAACCTGCATTAACACATTTATTTTCCCAAATAAATTGCGGGTAACACCGGGGGGCACAGCTAGTAATCAATAATTGCAGCCGATGTAACTATGCAAGTAATTATTTTTTTCAGATACATAAAATAATTGGGTTTGGACCAACCCTTTTACAAGTGGTAATGGCCAATGATGTTCCCACACCAGTGCGCCAAGCTGGTGTGGTATACCTGAAAAACATGATCACTTCTGGCTGGCAAGAGAAAGAGCCTGATGACACTGAACCTGTACCTTTCACTATTCATGAACAAGATCGAGCCATGATTAGGGACTCAGTAGTGGATGCTATTGTGCAAGCACCAGACATCATAAGAATTCAGCTATGTGTTTGTTTGAAAACTATTATTAAAAATGACTTTCCTACACGCTGGACACAAATAGTTGACAAAGTTCACATCTACCTACAAAATCCAGATGCTAACAGCTGGATGGGAGCTCTTTTATGCCTTTACCAGTTAATAAAAAACTATGAATACCAAGCAGCTGATAAACGGGTGCCGCTCATAGAAGCTATGAATCTACTACTGCCCATGATGTACAACCTGATAGTGAACCTGCAAGCGGACCAGTCAGAGCAGTCTGTACTTATACAGAAACAAATTCTCAAGTGCTACTATGGTTTAATCAAGTACATTTTGCCTTTAGAACTTCTTAATAAAGAAACATTTTCCAACTGGATGGAAGTACTCAGGAAAGTGATGTTAGTGCCAGTACCTGAGCACACATTGCAAGTAGATGAAGATGAGAGGGTTGACCTTCCTTGGTGGAAGTGTAAAAAGTGGGCTGTGCACACACTATACAGATTATTTGAAAGGTACCTTTAAGTCACTATGTAACACTTTTTTTTTTCAAATATGGTCATAATACTATTAATAAAAACACCATTTAATAGGTATGGAAGTCCAGTAAGTTCGCAGGAAAACTATACAGAGTTTGCTGAATGGTATCTGACTACTTTCACTGGAGGAATTCTAGAAGTGTTGCTGGGGGTGCTGAATCAGTATAGAAACAAAATTTATGTTTCTCCACGAGTCTTGCAACAGACTATTAGCTATATTGACCATTGGTAAGTAATAATCATTCAGCTAACATCAAAAACATTAAATAATTAAATGTTTAGTCTGCATAGAAAACTATGTTTTAATTCATTGGTATGTTCCAGTGTAACACACGCCCACTCTTGGAAATTGCTGAAGCCGCACATGTTTGCAATTATTCAGGATGTTCTGTTTCCACTTATGTCATATTCTGAATCTGATGAGGAACTTTGGAATAATGATCCTCATGAATATATTCGGATAAAGTTTGGTAAGTGTATTGTTATTAAATTGGCATAGAGTGCGCCCCTCAACCACCTTGCCACTTGTCATATACAATACTATGTTTTAAAAGGTAGTATAGTTTACTAGACATACATAATTTAAATGATGCCTTGTATCTTATTAATACATAGTAAAAAACAAAGTTGCTTCCCTCACTCCCTATATATGCTTAAATCTTTAAACTATGCAATGGATTTCGATGTTGTTTTGTTTGTTTATATCTATAATACATGCACAACATAGTATTACTAGGTTACCTATTAATAGGTAACATAGTATTACTAGGTTACCTATTAATAGGTTAGAAGTTAAAAAGTTCGCCTGATCTACTAGTATTGAATAAAGGAATTTTTGAATTGATTTGTTTCGAAATAGGTCCAACACCTTTGTTATATTGCTAGGATTTCAGTTTAAAACGATTATTTAAATTTATTCAATTTTATTTATTACTAGTCGACCCGGTGAACTTCGTACCGCCTAACCTATTAATATTTTATGCATGTATTTTACTTATAAACCTTCCTATTGAATTAGTCTATCTATTAAAAAAAACCGCATCCAAATCCGTTGAATATTTTTAAAGATATAAGCATACATAGGGACAGACGCGGGAAACGACTTCATTTTATACTATGTATTGATTATTCATTATTATTTTTACTTCAGACATATTCGAGGACTACGTATCGCCGGTTAATGCAGCTCAAACTCTTTTATTATCTTGCTGTAAGAAGAGGAAAGACATGCTTCAAAGAACCATGCAGTTGTGTATGCAGGTGCTTACAAACCAGAATGGTGAATATGGCCCCAGGCAAAGAGATGGAGTACTGCATATGGCTGGCACTCTTAAAGATGTATTAATGAAAAAAAAGTTATACAAAGATGAGATTGACTCCCTTCTCAGCCAATACGTATTTCCTGAGTTCAACAGCCCCCTAGGCTACATGCGAGCGCGCGCTTGTTGGGTCCTGCAAAGCTTCTCGTCGGTGCGATTCAAGAGCGACCAGCTACTGCTGGAAGGATGCAGGCTGGCCATCAATGCCCTCAGGACGGACACTGATCTGCCAGTCAAAGTAGAGGCTGCAATGGCTTTACAAATGTTACTGTCATCACAAGCACTGGTTCATAAATATCTGGAAGCACAAGTAAAGGATGTCACGTTAGAATTACTTAAATTAATTCGTGAAACTGAAAACGACAATTTGGCAGGTGTGCTTCAGACGATTGTGCCCCTCTATACAGAGCAATTGTTGCCCATTGCAGTGGAAATCACTGACCACTTAGCAATGACTTTCAGCCGGGTCATTGAGACAGACTCCGGCACTGACGAGAAAGCTTTAACTGCAATGGGTCTGTTGAACACAATTGAGACTGTCCTCAACGTGATGCAAGACAACTCAGAGATAATGTCGCATCTGGAAAAGACTGTGCTCCGCGTTGTAGGACATATTCTACATCACAATATTATTGGTAAGTTTTTATTATTATTATTATTTTAATTTATTTGACTTGACTCCACTTCAGTAGAGTATTTTTCCAATGTCAAGTACACAAATTAGCTAAAAAGGGTGGGCATAAAGCCCGTAACGTTGTACGGTTATTATAAGTTTATTGGATTATTGTTTTAAAGCTCGCTAACAAAACACGTGGCTTCGGAACCAACGTTAAAACAAAATTAATTTTTGTCAGTAAGATTGAAAAAAAAGTAATACAGGGTGGCCCATAAGCAGAATTATTGTTGCGATAAAACTCGCGCACACAAAAAGTACGGTCCGCACCAGTGAAACCCTTTAGTGCTTCCCCCGTACCCCGCGCGCCTTTCTTGCGCACCGTTTGAATTTTATTCGAAATTTAAATTTCAAAGGACTTATGGGCCACCCTGTACTATTATCAAATCATCCGAGTTTTCGCAAAACCCCTAGTTTTTTTTGCAAAAAAACTAATTATCAAATCTTCCTACGACATATATATAAAAACTATTTTTCAGAATTTTATGAAGAAGCATTGACATTACTTTGCAATTTAACTTCAAACACAATATCAGAAGATATGTGGAAAGTGCTGGAGCTCATCTACCAAATATTTGAGAAGGATGGTTTTGACTACTTCACTGACATGATGCCGGTGCTGCACAACTACATCACAGTAGACACAGAAGCGTTTCTGTCAAATGAGAATCATATCCTTGCTATGTTTAACATGGCAAAAGCGGTGAGTTCTTTCTAATAATCAAACTAAGGTGCTTTTAAAAATATTGTATATAAATATAATATATAATGTTTGAAGCTGATTTTAATCCTCCTGCCATAATTTTTACTATCAACTGACTTATCCAAACTTTTTAAAGCAATCATGTAACTTAATACAAAGTGAATTTAAAAGGTTTGAAATGTTTCTATTGTATTTTAAATGTTACTTACAGACCCTAGGACATAATTAAAAAATTGGTGCATGGAAAAAAGATACTGCTAATAGAAAATATATTACTTCTCTTAACTAAAAATATTTCCAATTTGTTAATCTATTTTACAGTGGCGGTCTAGAACGGCGTAACACTTCCGATTTTTTTACATTGTAAAATAGCTGTTGTTCTTTAGTAAAACAGTCTAGGGCGCACGAGACCATAGACAAATCTGGTACGCCGTCTTATATCGCAACTGTACTTAAATCCTTTTTTTCCACAAAAGAAACAAAATATTGATTTTATTCATCCACGTAATATGGCCTTTCAAATGCGAATTCCTATGTATTTGCGTGAAACTATTTTTTTTTATAAATGGTCATGTGTGCGTGCTGTGTGCGAAATGTGCTATGCGAATACCACTTAAAAGAATACACCTCTTGCTGTTTTATAAAATGTCCAGCTGGCCAGCTTTGTTTAGACTTCAAAGTAATCAATATATATAAAAGTCTTCCGTTACTGACTGACTGACTGACTGACAGACAACGCAGAGCCGAAACTACTAGGCGTACAAAGCTGAAATTTGGCATGTAGGTTCCTTAGGGAGTGTAGGTGAGCACTAAGAAAGGATTTCACGAAATTCCTACGGGAACGGGAAAACGGGATTTTTGTGTTTATGAGAAATCTGCGCGGGAAATACCGCGGGGCAGCCTCTAGTCAATATATATAAAACTCTTCTGTTACTGACTGACAGACAACGCAGAGCCGAAACTACTGGGCGTAGCGGGCTGAAATTTTGCATGTAGTTTCCTTAGGGAGTGTAGGTGAGCACTAAGAAAGGATTTCCCAAAATTCCCATGGGAACGGGAAAAAAATGGATTTTTGTGGTTATGAGAAATCTGCGCGAGTGAAACCGCGGGGCAGCCTCTAGTTAATTTGATAAGCCAATACACACACATTTAGTGTTCTGTAGTAATTTTTAGTGAATCACATATCAATTTGATCCCTTATACATATTACATGTACTTATAACTTTATAACACACGAGCATTCCCGGCTTACTTCGTTACGCCATAGAATATAAGATACTACAAAAGACTTGGCTCTAAAGACTATGTTCTTTTGACTGCCCAGAATGACCGAATAAAAAACAAACAACAACAACAACAAACCACCTGTCAAAATATGTAAACAACGGAAAAAATATTGCACCTTAGGTTACATTATTTGAGTTTAAGTAAGGATCCCTAATTTTTTTGAAAATCTAATATAGCCTATGACACTCGGGGTTAATGTAGCTTCCTACCAGTGAAAGAATTTTTCAAATCGGTTCAGTATATCCGGAGCCTATTCGTTACAAACAAACAAACAAAACTTTCCTCTTTATAATATTAGTATAGATGGTAAAGATTTCAACTTTATAAGCATCGTCATCATCATTCCAGCCGAAAGACGTCCATTGCTGGACATAGGCCTCTTCTACAGAACGCCAGGTCTGGAGCGACCCTCATCCAGTGTATTCGCGCTGCCTTCGCCAGCCTTAAACCTGTCACGCATTACGCAGATGCGATAAGATTTTATCTGCGTATACAAACTTTTTTATCTGAAGGTACCACACATTACGCAGATGCGGTAATATTACAAGATTATACATTCACTCGAAATCTCTCGGACTGAGCTGACTTGGTTTTTGCTAAAGAATATAGGATGTTACAATGAGTTTACGTTTACGAAAAGAACTCTGCTTCTGGCAGTGGCGTTACTACTATATAAGCCGAGAAGCCCGGCTTGCCCTATTAAAATTATTAAACTGCATTTACACTCTCCTAACTCATAATTATTATAAAAAATTTCGTTTACGTATTTTTTATAGTTCAAATATTCGCGCACGTTAGAAACGCTGTCAAGTTTGACGTTGACAGGTTATTGACACATGCACCACGATATTTCACGCATGTGTCAATACCGCTATCGCCGTTTCGCTCGCACTCGTTGGCTTCTTATTTGGTTTCGTTTCGAGCCGTGATCTCTCTTTCTAACCTATTAAAAATTCGACAATGTACAGTCACGGACTAGGAGGCCGTAACAGATTTGTCTATGGTTTCGTCAGCCCCAGACTGTATTGCCAAAGAACAAGAGCTATTTTGCAATACAGAAAAACCGGAAGTGTTACGCCGATCGTGTCCGCCACTGTACATACATGTAGGCAAGTAGCTATTATGCACTTTACTATGAAATCGAAAGCCCTGCTTGCGTACGAAGTTAGCAACGAGCGAGCCGCTGCGCGAGAGAGAGGAACCCACCAATTGGTTTGCTGTTCACTATAGTTCGATTTTATTTGTCGTGTTTGTTCATTGTTTGTTTTTGTTTTGCAGTTTAATTTAATTAAAATGTTTTCAAGGAGCAAACTATTGTGCAATGTGTTGATTTAATTTAAATGAGTGTTTGAACTTTGGTTGACGGGAAGACGAGAAAAAGATTAGTGGTTTGAAGTGCATTATTTCTCAAACGAATAAATAAATATACCTACAGTAGGTTAGGAACCTAGGTTCTTTTAGGAGTTAGGCACTTATCCCTGAAATCATAGGCCAGGCTTGCACTAACTTGAAATCCGAGGCACGCCACTGGCTTCTGGATTTATTAGACAGCTCGTCAGAAGATGATTCTGATTATGAATAAGTCACGTCTTGCTTTAAACACGCACTATAATTTCTTTTTTACAAAAAGAGATCCGCCTTCAACGAACTGACACAAACATAATCTGAGAATTTCCTCTTTTTCGAAGTCGGTTAAAATAGGTACTAAACCTCCTGAATGTAACAAATACTGAAAAAACCCGCTTCAAAATCGGTTCAGCCAAACGCGAGATAATCGTGGACGAACATACATACAGGTCAAACTGATAACCTCCTTTTTTGAAGTCGGTTAAAAACACGAAGAATTTTGATAGAACAGAATATACATAAAGCTTAAAAAGGACCGAGGTGAATTTCACATCTTCGAGGATCGATCAGATAAAAAATTCACAGCCTATTTCCGAAACCCTAGGGCTACTTCATCATTCATCCTGTATTTAGCTGCAGTTAAAATATTATGCCATATTTGTATCAGCAGATGTTATCTGCAGATAAATTTGTATCGGCAGGTGTTATGCCCGTCACAGACTGGGCAGATACGATAAGATAATCTGTATCGGCGCAGATTATCTTTCAACATCAATTTCTATGTGATCCTATGGACGATCCTCGGACGACCACACACTACGCAGATAATGTAAAAGATATCTGAGCCGCGTGACATATAAATTGAAAGATCTGCAGATAATATCTGCCGATACAAAATTTTAACTGCAGCTATATACAGGATGCATGCGCAAGGGTAGGATCTGCGGTGCGGTGAGGCAGAGGGAAGCAGGGTTGGAATAGTATAAATTGTACTATTTTGTTCGATATTTTCATGCTATATATACCTAGTATGTAGTTAAGTAATACAAGTATATTACGCGACAATACAATATTTTATTTACAGCTTTACTTTAATTAATATTTACAGTTAAGTATATTACATTACATATTTACAAAAAAAAGAAAAGAAAACCAATTCACACAAATTAAATCAAAGTCGAACAAGCCTACAAATAAAATATTACGTTTGTTTGGGCTATGTTCCTTTGCCTGCCCATAATGGCCAAATATAAAAAAAAACAATAACCAAACAAAACAAATAACTTTTTTGACAAAGCAAAAAAATAAACTGATTGATTGATCTTGTAAAAAGCTAGTATATTTTTTATATCAATACTAGTATCTCTAGTTGGTCTGTTATCAATACGTATACAATAATTCTATGAGGGACTGAATCCACAGAACAAGAGAATACAATAGAAATAGCATCATGAGCTTTTAGTACTGAAACCAGTGTGTCCAAACTCACACATATAAACCAAACGCTTACTATGAAATCCAAGCTACCATTGGTGATTAACGACAAAGCCGAAAAGATCTACATCACAAAACTTTGAAGTATACTATGAACCTTTTTTACAAATAAATAAAGATCAAAATCAAATAACAATTATGAAATACTTAAGATAATGATGACATACATATGATAAAAGAATGAAATTAGGTTTTTCCAAAGACATGGTAGAAAGCTATACATCCTCTTTGCTTTAAAATCCTCATGCATTGTTCCTAGTTTTACTATTCGACGCTAGATGGAACTACAGCTTTTGTACTACCGCTACTAAACACTAGGTGGCTACGTCGAAAAATGAAAAACTAAGCTAGGGATGTACATATTGCGGGAGAAAGTTTGTCGATGAGAAAAACCTATCGATATACAACTTTCTTTCATATGGCTACAGTTAACAATTACTTTTTTTTACGAAAATCTATGTGTATTCTACGCAAACGGCCTTCTTGGTGATTGGCGATGTATTGGTATTATCATATGAAAAAACCAGTCGCTCATAGAACAAAGTTTATTTTAGTGTATAGTTTAATTTTTATTTATTTCCAATGTCGTTTTGTATTCAACAGTTATGCTTCGCATAAATAGAGATTCAGAAATAAAAATGTGTTTAGTTATAAAATTGTATATACCTACAGTACTGCAAAAGTAATAATGCGCATAGAAATCTTCGTCACTGTTCGACAACAGTCGTATTCCCAAGCGACGGAAGACGATATGTATTTAAGGAGGTTAAGTGCATTTTCTGCATGCGTAATTTAGTAGAATTATGATTTTTGATTCATTTGTTTCCGTGAAATCGACAATTAGCGAATCTGCATGCGCATTATTAATTTTGGAGTAAGTACTGTACTTTAAATAAAGTTTTATTTTAACCAAAGTAAACAATTTAGGTGGATGGGTATATAGACCAATAAAACAAGATGGGTTTTATATTTATATTATTTTATCTTATTTAATATCGAAGTACTTGCTTATTTATTACTTGCCTTAAACTCTTAACTAATCTTGGTTTTTTAAAACATAATATTTAGCATTTTTTCTTCTCTAGGTATTGTTTATTGAAACTCCTCTTAGCTTAAGAAGCTTTCATGATGGCTCCATCTTCAAGTTTATGCTTAAGTGTATTAGGTTCTAAGCTTGGCCCAAGGTGATCCAGTAACACAGGCTGTAAATAAATGAAAAGAAAAATAAAATATAGCACACTATAAGAGTGACGACTTGTCTTTATACAATACTAGTCGACCCGGCAAACTTCGTACCGCCTAACCTATTAATAGAACGTGCAGGTTTTATACTTATGAACCTTCCTCTTGAATCACTCTATCTATTAAAAAAATCCGCATTAAAATCCGCTGTATTTTAAACATACCTAAGGACTGATAAGGAAAGCAACTTTATTTTTTACATATTACAACATTATTGTAATATGATGATGATGCTAATATAATTTCATTTATACGCAAGAGTCTTAAGAGAAAATTTCATTCTTATTCAAGAATTTAACTTTAAAGTAAATCACATTTTAAACCGAAAAAAAGGTAGAGGTTTTCAAGTCGAAGCGAATACCTATTTTCTTTTTCACTGAAAATTATTATTATCGATAGATTTTTATCATAGAAAATTATCGATAGATTTTCATCATGTTGAGCAATCTCTAACTGATTTCCATTAAACTGTTGTCAAAATGTTCTAGAAAAAGTCATGAGTCTAATACCATAGATAAAGAAGAACGCTAAGAAGGTACAGTCACAGTCACAGGCTTCAATGAAAATTCAATTTTACTGCTCCGTAATTAGGGTGTTTTCATTTTCTTACTTATGGTTTTGTTTTCTTGTTCATGTATAATTTCAATTTTATTTAAAAATACAGTAAAATATTACTTACCGATGTAATGATACGGCATAATTAGTACTTTTAAGTCCCCAACTTTAATTTTTGCATTCCAACACAGCACAATATGGTATTTTAGTGGGTTTTTTTTTCATATTTTTCCTGGTGGTTTGTTTACAAGAAGCATAAAGCAACTGAGCTTATCAAATCTGTCAAAAACTACGCATAGGCACTGCAGAGCTAATGATAGGCACGCGGGCTCCGCCTACTCGCGATTTCTATTTAGAGAGAGAGAGAATCTTCCTTGTTCTGTGACTGAATCAAATCGAAAATAGGCTGTAAATTAAATTTATTTTCGGATAAGTCCTCAAATATATTGAATTCACCGCGGTCCTTTTTAAGCTTTAGATGCTGTTCTATCCAAATTTTTCGTTTTTTAGTGGGTATGTTTAAAGCAAGACGTACATCATTCTCAAAATCAGAATCATTTTCTGACGAATTGTCGAATAAATCCAGAAGCAATAAACGCGTTCTTTTCGTAAAACGCGAACTCATTGTAACACGCTTTATAAACACTTTTTAACAAAAAACAAGTCTGCTCAGTCCGAGAGATTTCGAGTGAATGTATAATCTTGTCATATTACCGCATCTGCGCAATGTGTGGTACCTTCAGATAAAAAAGTTTTGTATACGCAGATAAAATCTTATCGCGTCTGCCCATTGTGTGACAAGCTTTATCTGCAGATCTTTAAATTTATATGTCACGGCTCAGATATATTTTACATTATCTGCGTAGTGTGTGGTCGTCCATAGGATTACATAGAAATTAATGTTGAAAGATGATCTGCGCCGATTCAGATATCTTATCGTATCTGCGTAGTCTGTGAAGCGCTTAAAACTTTATATTTAGTAAAAATAAATCTAAATGAACTATTTTCCATCGGAATTTTCAATGTGTATCTTAATGTTTATGTTGAAAGTCAAAAATTATTTATATAATATAGGATATAAGTTATCGCTTATTGTCAAAGATTTCAAAGATTTTTATTGATTAAAACTTACATGGTAAATGGCAATGAGTTTTGACTTACTCCAGTTAAGCACGAAGCCTGTGTTAGGAGTAAGCCGCTCTTCCGTATAACATACTTATAATATAATTATGTTTAGTACTTAAGTACATATTAGTTTTTGTGTGAAATACCTACAATAAAATAAATAAACAACAAAATAATATAAAAGTACCAACTACAATAATGGAAATATCTAAGTAGGTAAGTACCAACGAATGTTAAATTAGTCGTACCTAGTAGTATTTATTTGATAAACTAATGTTGACATAGAACAGGTAACGATGGCTAAAGGTTTGCCATAAATTACATAAATTATTTTTAAAGTAATATGATTTCAAGGTATCATTGTTCTTATATCTTAATTATAGTTTACCCTACGAATCAGCATTTTTATTCTTGGGATCGGGTGGCCATCATGGACGGCCAACCATAAACTTAAATTGAGTGTGACTCGAACATAACTCGACAATATTCATATATGGTTCCAAAACTGTGCAATTTCACGGTAACATTGGTCAACAACATACGTTTTCACTAATAATTATTTAATTATAGTTTACCCTACGAAACAACAGTTTTTATTCTTGGGATCGGTTGGCCATCATGGACGGCCAACCATAAACTTAAGTTGATTGTGACTCGAAAATAACTCGGCAATATAGATATGGTTCTAAAACCGTGCAAGTTATTCAATTAATTATGGTAATTGACACAACATCAGTAACACATAAAGAGAATCAAACAAATTTCAAGCAAACTAAACGAAACAAAATTCTTACAAAAATGTAAATACAATAACTATTTTGTACAATAGCTATTTTGATAAAATGTTTATCGGCAATTTTATTTAAGACATTTATTATAAAACCTAAAGGTATATATCGATCATGGAAATGCCAATTGTCGTAAGGGACATTTTTCGAAATTTCGTTTTTGATGCCATTATACTCAGTTTTTCACGCTCTATCGAATGGTATATTTGAAACCTCTCTAACTTCCAAAAAATGTCCCTTACGACCTGACTTTTTTTGAGCCTAGCTCAGAATTTTATTAAAAAAAAAGCTTTATGGAACATTTAATTTTTCCACATTGGCGTAAGGGCCAATAAATTAAAATATTATTGATAATTTTTATACGGTTTTGTCAATATGTCCTTTACGACGTAAAAAAAAAAGTTGCAGTATCTAAAGCTCAAGGTCGTAAGGGTCGTAACTTAATCTTATGTTTATTAAAAACTCAGATTTTAATTATTATTTTATATGAATTTGTTTAAAAATAATGTTTTAAAAGTACCCATTCGTTGATCTATTTAATCAGCCAATCAAAATATAACTATCTCTGAGTGGGTACGACGTCAAATGTCAATTCGCATTGATTTCTAGCTTTAAAGTTTATTGTATTCCTTAATCTTAACGTAACGGCGGGTTTTAATTTGACTCTATAGCAAAAGATAACAACTGACGAACTTACCATTTCTGTTGATGCCTAGTTCATTCCTGTCCCGAGACTTAAAGACTAACTTGAGTGCACAGCGGCTGCGGTGAACAGTTTAAGGGATCTAATATAACTCTTTTTGAACCCAGTCCTCAGCAGCCTTCGAGCTCTGATCCTGTAGTCCAGCTGACATAGTGGCGTTTTTTACAAACACTTCCATATACCAATAGGCACCATACCATAGTAACTTAATCTTATGTTTATTAAAAACTCAGATTTTAATTATTATTTTATATGAATTTGTTTAAAAATAATGTTTTAAAAGTACCCATTCGTTGATCTATTTAATCAGCCAATCAAAATATAACTATCTCTGAGTGGGTACGACGTCAAATGTCAATTCGCATTGATTTCTAGCTTTAAAGTTTATTGTATTCCTTAATCTTAACGTAACGGCGGGTTTTAATTTGACTCTATAGTAAAAGATAACAACTGACGAACTTACCATTTCTGTTGATGCCTAGTTCATTCCTGTCCCGAGACTTAAAGACTTACTTGAGTGCACAGCGGCTGCGGTGAACAGTTTAAGGGATCTAATATAACTCTTTTTGAACCCAGTCCTCAGCAGCCTTCGAGCTCTGATCCTGTAGTCCAGCTGACATAGTGGCGTTTTTTACAAACACTTCCATATACCAATAGGCACCGCTGAAGAGATTGCAGTACTACCCAGCTTCAAAGGCTTTCCCATAGTTCACAAATGCCAGGCAAAGAGGCAGATTATACTTTTCCGTCTTTTATATTACCTGCCTTAAAGCATGTAAGTATGTGGTCCATGGTACTTTGCCTTTACGAGAAATAGCTAATTCGAAGGGCGAAGACGTCAAACCTGCGCGCAAAACGATTCTTGATGACTCTCAAGAACAATTTATAAAGGTGGCTTAGATGTAAGCTCTTCAGCTGGTTTTAGGGCCTTTTCTGAAGAACAGTACTACCTAACTTGTGTTGCACGCTTCTGGCGCTATCCCATTTCGCATTTAAATCCCCTATGTCAACTGTGACGCAAGTTTTTGAGCAATGCATAATCACGGGATACATAATCTCTACATTTTCGTTGGACTGTATCGATGTGGGAGCGCATACTTGTATAACTTTTAACAAATACTGCTAAATTCATAGACGTACAAGACACGCTACCCTTGCCGTCATAATATCGGTATTTACAACGCTTTGAAGGGAAGTGTTCACTATGCACCCGAAACCTCCCTGGGATTGTGGTTCTCCCTCCTTAACAATAATGTTTTACCATAACGAACTCAATTCCTGCTTAAGCTTCGTTGGCCCGGGATCAACGTTAGTTAGTACACACACCCTGCCCCACCTTTTCCTGACCGCTACCAAAGCGCAAACTAGGCCAAAACGTTAATTTTAGCCATGATCATATGAGTGGGTTTGCCATAATTGTCACACTTGGCAGGCAGGTTGGAAATCGCAGTATGGCTGTTGTACTAAGCTGTTGTAGGATCCTCGATGGACTCTACGTGCTTCGATTTTTTCCTATAGTCACCTTAGCCATATACATGGAAGATGGGGTGCTGGTATCCTATTCATACTATATGTTACATACCCACCATAACAAAAAAGCTTTTTAATGTAAGTCTTGTAGTTTTTTTTTAATTGGTCTTACTGAAGTATTTATTCCTATACACAATGTTAAAAGCTAAATTACTTTAAACTTGGGCTATAAACGAATTACTACCTACCTATCTTCATTAAAGTGTTGATTTTTATTGTAGACATTGAAGATTAATAATTTATTTTCTTTTAAATCTTACGAGGGCGCTATTGGAGTTCCTAGGTATTTGCTATTTTATAAAAATTTTGCACTTAATATTTTTTTTTTTACAATTAATATTTAAACTTTAATGTTTTGTACTTCATATTTGAGAAATTTTATCATTTTGTTTCACAAGGGTAACCAAACAATAACATTTTAACACTATAGACATAATTAAATATATTTTTTTTAGTTTCATCAGTACTAATAACAACACACTTGTTGGTATTTTAATTCCCTTACGCCCCTCAAATTTTACATAGTAACTTTAAAATTAAATATTATAATAGACATACGACTACATTGGAAAAACACATATGGGACTTACAACCAATTATTTTATAAAGTTAAAAAAACTGTATAGGTCGTAAGGAAAAAGTTGAAAAAAAGGTCAGCGTAAGGGACAATGTTGCTAAAATGGGTAGGGCGTAAGGGACAAAATCTTCTAAACCATTAGTTGTAGCGTATCCAAACTAAAATAATTGAAAATATCTTCAAAAATTAGCACTGGTCTTCTTTTAATTGATCGCTGTAAATCAAGGCAATCAAAAGTTACAAAAGGATTTGTAAAAAAAATTACGTTTTTTGGCTCTCCTGAAAAGTCGTGCTTTGTCCCTTACGACAATTGGCATTTCCATGATCGATATATATATTTTACATAAGTTACACCAATAATTTTTCTGTTTCTTCATAATTTAGACCTTTTAACCATTTTGTTACATTGTTTTTAAATTCACTTCAATTACTTATCTTTTAACATTAAACCAATAATTTTGCCGCCATTTTTTTTTTCAAATTTAGTTTAGGCCATAGGGCTAGTATAGTAGCTAATTTCTTTGGTTTAGGCACAGATGCACACATATAATTTAAAAAAAAACTTTGTTTGAAACAAAAATTGAAAAACTACTGCTGCTACTACAAAATGCATATCAGTACATTCATAATTTATTTTCTTTGTTTGAAACAAAAATTGAAAAACTACTGCTGTTACTCCAAATTGCATTTGAGTACATTCATAATTGACCAGGTAAATAAAGAATGTATGGAATTCATAACTCGCAGCTGCAGACCGGAAACACAATAAAGGCACTTTACGACTTGAGAACACTAACAAAAAAGTCGACTTTTTGTGCGGATGGTTCTGATTGTCTGACATGAGGTCAAACAACTAACAAAAGTGTAACCGCAATGCCTACGTGAACCCAAGTTTCTGTTTGTACAGATCCAGCCCCCTTTAAATTGAGACTTAATTATTTTATTTGTCATTAGAGATGGGATTTAACCCGAATTTTTCCGGGATTTTTCCAAAAACGGGAAAAAACTACTAACTTGTTGACCGCTCAAGTTTTGGGAAGCAAAACAGTTAGCGTGTTTCCTCATGCAGCGATTCGATACAGAATTGCGTCGATAGGCGATATCGGTGCGATATCGAAACCACCGCGAGTCCTAACAAATAGTATGAAGAATCGCGTGAGTGTCCTCATGAGCGAACGATATCGATCGCACAACCGCTCGATATCGAATTGCACGTACATTCACATGACGCGCGATACAGTTTCGACCTGCAAGCGACGTCAAATACGCAAAAATCGATAAGCAATTCAGTTGCCTGTTCCTGCTCGAACTTTGTGGTACCTACCGGGTAAACAAATATGTTTATTTTGGATGTAGTTTTGGATTGACGGAGGAGCAGATTACAATTATAAAATTTGTTCAAGATGTTTAAAAACATCTGTGCCTTTATAATCATAACCTACCCTGTCTCACCTTATTTTACCATATCCTATCTTACATTATCTTATCTTATTTTACATATTCTTACATAATATCGTATTAGTACATTCGACTACTAAGATCAATACTTTTCGCAGCGCACGCGATGTAAATAATTCGTAAGGTTTTTTTTTTTACATCTAGGGTTAATTTCTTTTAGTTTAAGGTGCGGTCCGAAACTAGCGCCACTTCCCATAAAAAATGTATGGCCAAAATCAAAAACATGGGAATCTGACTCCCTAGACAATCCTGCTCAGAACCCTTAAGACCCCGTTGTGTAGCTTTCAGCTTCATAATATCAGGAATAAACCGTTTGTTGCTAGGGACTACTTAAGTTTCATAAAATATTTCTAAAATCATTATCGTCAAAGCTAAACAAAAAAGCTTTAAAAATTCTTAGCAAGACCATCCAGGGAGTCAAAGACGCATACATTTTATTTCGGCCAGGTTTATAAGATATTAATTATTTATCAAAGTGGCGCTAGTATCGCACATAAAAAAAATGTAATAATTGTAGCTTCCCAACAGTCAAATTATTTTTCAAATCGGTTCAGTAGTTTTGGAGCCTATTCGATGTAAAAATGTTTTTTTTTCTATTTATATGTTGTGGCTAGGTTTTTTTTTCTATGTATGGATGTAGGTACCCATAAGTGTTTTTGTTGACGTCTTCGTTTGATAAACAGCGCGCTCGCTACAGCCCCGGATCTCCAATTTTTTTTAGGCGGGGCAAAGCTGAAAAATGGCGCCCCCCTGCCCAGTTATATTAAATTTTACCTTTTTTATGTGTATAATTTCACCTATCAGCGGCCGTAGAATGACCGACCATTTGCCGATTTTATTCTGTCACTTTTGACCGCTTTTGACATAATCTTAATACATTTTTCCGCATTTATATGTCAAAACAGTCATTTCAGACCATCCATTAGTGCCAAGAAACGGGCCAGGATAATATATTCTTTGACTCGATGGATTTCACTGAGAATTCACTCAAATGCTCAGTCACCAAGGATTGTCAAAAAGACGGCGTTATAGCGTCGCGCTGGAGCGCTTACCTTACGCTGCGCTAGAGCGCTCGTTGATGTCACACATCAAACACATGATTTGATTCGTCTGTAGTGTGAATTTGGCGCCCCCCCTGATCTTGGCGCCCGGGCTTGATTTTTGCTGCCCAGCCCCCCCCTAGATACGGGACTGGGCTCGATATCGCGACGATACAGAATTGCATCATTCGGATGTACGAGCGATTCATATTGGCTATCGAACTTTTATCGAGCGAGCGATATCGCTTCTTGAGGAAACACCCTTACTCAGCAACAAAAATAATAATAAAAAAGTTTTATTTTTTTGTAGCTTAAGAACAATAAGTACATGCAGTTTTTACAAAGTAAATTATTCTATTGGTTATCGCCAACAACGAATATTGATTTCACCAATTCCGGTTCGATTCAAAATACTTGTTGGCGTCGGTGGGGTATTGACAGCTTTGAGGCTTATTCCTGATTGGTGGAAATAATATGCTTGGTGAAAGCTCAAGGTAGCAACTGATGTTTTCACTGATAACAATAAAACGTGCTGACAGCTCCGTGTTCCTCAGCGGCTACTGAAAGGTCTGTTACGGCCTCTTAGTCCGCCACTGTACTCACGGTCAAATCCATATTAAAAAAAGAAATAGAATTACAACAGACAGGGCAGCCAAAATTGCTTTCATATCATGTAATTGGAATCTTTTAAACAAATATACAGAATATATCGACCTAGAACCCATACCCACCCCTACAATTACACCAAACAACAGCAGCCCGATGACAAGCCCAGTGTATGATTAACAACCTTTAACATCACAAGCCATAGAATTCTGTGATGTCGATGAAGAGACAAGAGAATACCACTATGATTCCAATAGCAGCAATTAAAATGTACAACACATAAAAATGATTGTAAATAGGCAAACACATTTTTTTGCATTAAACATATTCATTCAAGTAATTTGTTTCAATCTGCTCATCCACTTTCTTCAAGTTTTTATAAGGAACACAGATTAAAAAACTTAATATAACTATTAATCGTTTTTTCCCACTTTTCGGAAAAATTCCGGGTTATAACCTATATTTTCCTATTTTGGAATTTTTCCTGGAATTTTTCCATACGGAATAATTCCGCCGCCAATCTCTATTTGTCATGAAGAGTTGGATGAGTGAAATCCAATTTAGCAAAAAAAGTGGCAAATTTCTCACGGGTGTACGGACATAATTAATTAAAGACCTAAAAATGTACCCATATATCGGCGAAATAACAATAATTTAAGAAGTGACATAGTTCGTACCTACCTACATTACAAGTTCCGTTTGATAATTTAATAATTATTATTAAAGTTTGCTTGTATTTCCTGCTAGTGCGGATTAAGCCATCACATCATCATGACCCAATAAATGTTTAAACAAATCGCACATCCTACAACACAGGTGCTCAACTCGGATGCCGAGAATGAATCAGAGATATATGCTGCTAAATTGTTGGAAGTCATGGTGCTGCAGTGTTCAGGCAAGATCGACAACTGCCTTCCCTCTTTTGTTGAGTTAGTTCTCAATAGGCTAACTAGAAACGTCAAAACATCTGAACTAAGAACAATGCTGCTGCAGGTAAGTTGAATTTTTTCTTGTAGAGTACTACATATTTCGTCTTTAAAAATAAATTCTTACATAATGAACTGAATTTTCTCCATTTATACATTAGGAAATGATTTCGAAGTATGAGTAAATTATTAATGAGTTGTTTAAGTGGTATGCTAGATAAAAATATTCCCTAATCAAGTGTAAATTCTGTCAGGTTCTAATAGCCGTCCTGTACTGCAACCCGCACCTGCTGTTTAGCATCCTGGACAAGCTGCAAGAGTCTGTTCCCAACGCCTCCATAACGCAGCACTTCATTACTCAGTGGATTCACGACACAGACTGCTTCATGGGGTAGGTTTTTTTTTCTTCATAATACTTACAGTAAGCTTATTATTTATTTGTCGTTTTTGCATTAGTATTATGTTAGTAATTAACCCCCGAACGAAAAATTCAGAGAGGGGTGTTATAATTTTAACGTGTGTATCTGTCTGTCTGTCTGTCTGTCTGTCTGTGTATCTGTCTGTGGCATCGTAGAGCCCAAACGGCTGAACCGATTTTCGTTTAGTTTTTTTTCTATCATAGATAATTTCAAGCCGAGTGTTCTTAGCCACTCGTGTGTGTTAGTGTTCGCAGCGGTTTGAAGATGATCAGCTCTTGAATAATGGATGAGAGGATCTAACTAGCTTCCTTATGTCCGATCAAGTTGAAATTTGGTACCATGTTACATCTATGATATTGAAAGTATATGTTAAGGTAACCAAGACCTGATCTGCCGTTTGAAGATGATCAGCTCTTGAATAATGGATGAGAGGAACTAACTAGCTTCCTTATGTCCGATCGAGTTGAAATTTGGTACCATGTTACATCTATGATATTGAAAGTATATGTTAAGATAACCATGACCTGATCTGCCGTTTGAAGATGATCCGCTCTTGAATAATGAATGAGAGGATCTAACTAGCTTCCTTATGTCCGATAGATTTAAATTTGGTATCATGTTACATCTATGATATTGAAAGTATATGTTAAGGTAACCATGACCTGATCTGCCGTTTGAAGATGATCAGCTCTTGAATAATGGATGAGAGGATCTAACTAGCTTCCTTATGTCCGATCGAGTTGAAATTTGGTACCATGTCATGTTACATCTATGATATTGAAAGTATATTTTAAGGTAACCATGACCTGATCTGCCGTTTGAAGATGATCAGCTCTTGAATAATGGATGAGAGGATCTAACCACCTTCCATTTGTCCTATCAATTAAAAATTTGGTACAGTGTTACTAATGATATTGAAAGTATATGTTAAGGTAACCATGATATTTTTAAGATGATTAGCTCTAGTTCTAGTTAAGTTGATGAGGGGTCTGACTGGGTCGGGGGTTTTTAAATTTTTAAATTTGAGTTATTAAATGTAAAATCATAAAACATAAACTATAAAAATTAATTAGTCTATCAGTGGTTTGGTGAAGAGCTCAGCTGGCTCTATAGAGCCCCAATTTCCTTTGGGGAAATTGGGGAGGTTTGCCCAACAAAATAGGTAGACGTATGGGGCATTCCATGCAACGTGACACCAGACAAGTAAAACATTAAAGTTAAAGAATAGTTTATTTATGCATTTAGAATAACAGTATACAGTCTTAAGTTTATGAAATTAATAAAAAAAAATCGAAAAAAACAGTTTTTTCTACTTTTTTGGTCAATATCAACACAGGTGTTAGTCAAGCTCACCACATACAGGTTATTGTGTATGATTTCAAAAAATAAAAACCCAGATATTATGAAAGTGAATCAGCCTGTTGGGAACATAACCAATTAGTACATTACTTAAGATTTACTACGTACAATATAAATTAAAACGGATAGTTAGTTTCTAAAATATTAAGCAATCATTGGCAACCAGAACTATGTCCCGACCGTCACATTTAAATTAACTTTTGTTGATTTTTACCTTTAAAATGCGTGTTTATGATAAAATGCGTGTATTGCAAGTAACAAATAAATAGAATCTGAGGGGTTTGCCTTTTCTTAAAGTGGCTATGGGCTGTTGTTTTTTTTACACATTAATTTAAAGTTCTGTCCCGACCGTCACAGTCCCATCCAACCATTATAATTCCAAGTAGCAATTTTCTTGTATTTTTACAAATATCGCTTGCATTGAGCTTAAACAAGTCTATCCAAAATTATTTATTTTATTTTCTTGGTTTTATTGATTTTTTAGTATATATTTCGTAGCAAAATACTCGTATTTTTTAAATTTCGCTTGCTTAAGGCTTAAATAAGACTAAACATATTATAATAAATTTTAATTCCCCGAGTTTATTGGTTTTTTGATATATTATGAGACGTAACGTACTCGAGGGGCCCCCCATTACCAAAAAAGGCCTATTGTCCAGCAGAAGACTATGAGTATGAGAGTATAATAATAATAACACATCACACTCAGAGCCCCTAACTAGGAAGAACCTGTATCTAGGGCGCCCGAAACACACACAGAGACGAACATCACACCCAGACCTGAAACAAACATCGATATTCATCATATCAATATTCGCCCCGCCCGGGAATCGAACCCGGGTGCTCACGCTTACTCAGTCCACATCACTGCCAACTGAGCCACGGAGCAGTCGAAAAGTATCACTACTTTTTTCTTACTCATTACTACAATACTTCAAAGTATGAAGTAATGAGTAAGAAAAAAGTAGAATAAGAAAACTGAAAGCTAAGGAAAACCAATACAAAGTAACTATGCATAGAAAACCTCAGAAAGCAAATATATCAAAGAAATTGTAAGAGTAAAAATATTAAGGGATCGCATTTTTTGACGTTTTAGCAATATATAGCTGATTTTGAAAAATAATTGTAAAAGTTAATGTAAAAAAAACTTTAATTAAACTAAATAAAAGAATAAAAAAACATAATTTTTTGTTGATTTGTTACTCGTCCCGACCGTCACAATGACTTGTCCCGACCGTCACACTCATCAAATCGGAACTTTGTTAAAAAAAAATCATTTTTGTTACTTCAAATCTGTACATACTGAAAGCTTCACTATTCATAAATTTGCATAGAATGATTCGTATTCATATTATTAATAGTTTCTTACAAACTTTAAAATGTATGTGTAAATCTGGAGTAGACAAGAAAGTAAGGGTCCCGACCGTCACAATTTTCAAGACCTTTTTTTTCATAGTAAATTATTAAGTACATGCTTGAAATTTAGGGATGTTAAAGTTTAATGATTTAAGTTTATGTTGAAATCGCAGTTTTTATTTGGTGCTCTTAAATAACTGAAATAAATACAGAAGTACTTAGAAAAAGGAGTAAAATGTCCCGACCGTCACACTTGGAATGCCCCGTATACATTGTTAGAATGTTTGTTGCAAAGACTGCACGACCGGAAGCTATGCGTGCTGGGCGTGTGCTCGCTGCTGGAGATGGGCGCGGCGCGGCCGAACATCGCGGAAGTCGTGCCCAAGCTGCTGCCTGCCTGCCTGGTGCTGTTCGACGGGCTGAAGCGCGCGTACGAGGCGCGCGCCGAGCCCGACGACGACTCCGACGACGAGGACGACGACGAGGAGGAGGACGACGCTGGTAACAAACAATATCACTAACAATATCGCAAGCTCATTCCATTTTTTCTTTGTATTCTTATATAGACACAAATGCAGACCTTCCAGTTTGATTTTAGATTTGAATCAATAGGTTATTGTGAAAGCTTCTGCAGAATCCATAATGCTTGAAAAACTGTTTGTTCTATTATTATTTTTTACCTTGAGAATAGATATTACTTCTAGAATAAAAGTCATTATATCTGTATTTTTAAAGATATTTTTAAGCGAGTGATAATGGGTGAATCACACTTGTTATATACAAGACTAGAAGCTGCCCCGCGGTTTTACTCGCGCAGATTTCTCATAAACACAAAAATCCAGTTTTTCCTGTTCCCATGGGAATTTCGGGAAATCCTTTCTTAGTGCTCACCTACACTCCCTAAGGAACCTACATGCAAAATTTCAGCCCGCTACGCCCAGTAGTTTTGGCTCTGCGTTCTCTGTCAGACAGTCAGTAACGGAAGTGAAAATAGAAGTACTTTTTTCTCAATCATCCTGACAAAAAGTTGTTTTTTTTGCAAAAAAAACCTAGTATAATTGAAAAACTTGAAACCTTTCTTAACTCTGATTGGCTAGAATATATTGCTTGCTGTACAACTCTTATTCTGATTGGTTCTCTAATAGTGTCAAAGGTATTTTAACGAACCAATCGGTAACGGCGGGGCAAGGGGTGCTAAGAATCCCCGGACGGTCGGCTACCACCCCTTTAAACGACAACTGGCCCTGGCAACACACAACGTCCGCACTTTGAGGACTGACGATATGATTGTTGCGCTGGAAGAGGAAATGAGCAGGTTACGGTGGTATATTCTAGGGCTATCAGAAGTCCGTAGACAGGGACAGGACACGATAACCCTGAAATCGGGTAACCTGCTCTTCCACCGGGAGGGCGACCAACTGTCCCAAGGTGGTGTCGGGTTTCTCGTCCACAAGTCCCTCGTTAGCAACATTATTACCATCGACAGTGTGTCGAGCAGGGTCGCATACCTAACACTCAGAATATCTAAAAGATATTTGCTGAAGGTCGTTCAGGTCTATGCACCGACCTCGACACACTCAGATGACGAAGTAGAGTCTATGTATGAGGACATTAGTCGGGCCATACATACGCATAAAACTCACTTCAATGTTGTTATGGGGGACTTCAATGCGAAACTAGGCAAGAGAAGCGAGCATGAGTTGAGAGTGGGGAACTTCGGTTATGGGCAACGGAACCCTAGAGGTCAGAGGCTGGCCGATTTCATGGAGAAAGAAGGACTCTTCATGATGAATTCTTTCTTCCAGAAGCCGCCTCATAGGAAATGGACCTGGATGAGCCCTGGTGGTTCTAGGAACGAGATAGACTTCATCTTGACCGACAAGAGACGTATATTCAATGATGTCTCCGTGATTCATAGGGTAAAAACCGGCAGTGATCACCGAATACTAAGAGGCACATTGAATGTGAACGTTAAACTTGAACGGTACCGCCTGATGAAGTCTACGCTCCGTCCTACCCTCGCTCAGATCGAGAACCCCGAGAGCTTTCAACTCGAGCTCTCTAATCGCTTTGATTGTCTAGACGACGCATCAGTGGACGAGATCAATAACAGGTTCGTAAAAACTGTCCATACGGTCGGATCTAAATTCTTTAGGACTCGCCGTACTGCTAGAACTCAGAAACTCTCTGAAGACACCCTCAAACTTATGGCTGAACGACGCTTGCTTAGACTGCAGTCTCCCGATGATGCTGCGTCATATAGGCGGCTCAATAGACAGATCTCCAAGGGCTTGCGACACGATATCCGTGACTTTAATACTACGCGTATTAAGGATACGATAGAGCGAAATAAAGGCTCCAAAGTGTTCGCAAGAGATATGTCTGTTGGGCAAAGCCAAATGACTAAGCTGAAGAGGGATGACGGCAGTATAGCGTCGACGAAAGCGGAAATTTTGAGTGAAATCGAGAAGTTCTACGGACAGCTATACGATTCGGTCACTAAGCCTGTTACTAGTGCGGCCAACGACCCTAGAGCCAAACTAACCCGACACTATACCGAAGATATCCCGGACATCAGCCTGTACGAGATAAGGATGGCCCTGAAACTGCTTAAAAACAACAAGGCACCGGGTGAGGATGGAATCACGTCAGAGCTTCTGAAAGCGGGTGGAACTCCGGTACTCAAAGTCCTTCAGAGGCTCTTTAATTCTGTCCTACTCGAAGGGACCACGCCTGAAGCATGGAACAGAAGTGAGGTGGTGCTTTTCTTTAAGAAGGGCGATAAAACCCTTTTGAAGAATTATAGGCCCATCTCGCTTTTGAGCCATGTTTATAAGCTGTTTTCCAGGATCATCGCCAATCGTCTCGAACGAAGGTTTGATGACTTCCAGCCTCCCGAACAAGCCGGCTTCCGAAAAGGCTTTAGTACCATAGACCACATACATACGCTGCGGCAAGTAATACAGAAGACCGAAGAGTATAACTTGCCGCTATGTAGCGTTTGTATGTATCTAGCGTTTGTGGACTATGAGAAGGCCTTTGATTCGGTCGAAACATGGGCGGTGCTAGAGTCTCTCCAACGATGCCGGATTGACTATCGGTACATCGAAGTGCTGAAGTGTTTGTATAGCAACGTCACCATGTCTGTCCGAGTACAGGAACAGAATTCGAAGGCTATTCCCTTGAACAGAGGCGTGAGACAGGGAGATGTTATATCTCCGGAACTGTTCACCGCCACTCTAGAAGACGCCTTCAAACTTCTAGAATGGAAAGGGCAGGGCATCAATATTAACGGCAAATACATCACTCACCTTAGGTTTGCCGACGACATCGTAGTCATGGCAAGGTCGATGGAGGAACTCAGCACGATGCTCGAAGGCCTCAACCGAGTCTCCCAACAGGTGGGCCTTAAAATGAACATGGACAAGACGAAGGTCATGTCTAATATCCATGTTCTGCCTACCCCAGTTATGGTTGGGAACTCGGTACTCGAAGTTGTCGACGAGTACGTATACCTAGGACAAAACATCCAGTTAGGTAGGTCCAACTTCGAGAAGGAGGTCAATCGCCGAGTCCAGCTCGGATGGGCGGCGTTCGGGAAACTACGCAACGTCTTCTCGTCCAATATTCCTCAGTGCCTGAAGACGAAGGTATTTAACCAATGTGTGCTGCCAGTGATGACATACGGTTCTGAAACGTGGTGCTTCACTATAGGGCTTATGAACAGGATCCGAGTAGCTCAACGAGCCATGGAGCGGGCTATGCTCGGGATTTCTCTGCGGGATCGAATCAGAAATGAGGACATACGCAGAGAAACCAGGGTCACCGACATAGCCAAGCGGTAAAGCTCGTTGAAGTGGCACTGGGCAGGTCATATAGCCCGCAGAACAGATGGCCGCTGGGGCCGAAAAGTTCTCGAGTGGAGACCACGGATCGGCAAGCGCAGCGTAGGACGTCCACCGACCAGATGGACGGATGATCTGCGCAAGGCTGCGGGTCCACGCTGGATGCAGGCCACCTGCGATCGGTACAGATGGAGAGCCTTGAGGGAGGCCTGTAGTGGGGTACGCCACCCACCTTCCACCCACTTGTACTTAGGTTAAGTAAGATATAATTAAACTAATATTCAACCAGTAAACACGTGTCTCACTAACATAAGAGCTACATCCTTACATGGCGACCCTGCCAGCCGGCCTGCCACCAACTAAGTAGGCAGCGCCGGTCGGCCTGAAAGTTTTAAAAGTGCAAAATGTAAAATTTGACAAAATGTGAGAAAGTTTGGACAGTGAAATGGACACCAATAGTTAATGAAAATAATATATAAGTGAAATAGATATTAAGAAAACTTAATTTAAGAAAAATGTGCCCTTTGCATTCGCTTCGTCTACAATTTCTACAACTCGGAAATTCGGAACAACAACACAGTGAAGTTTTTTTTTCTGGTTTCACTAAACTCCTACGGAATCCGGACCTACAGTTTTTTTTTTTTGTGTTTGGTTTTTTATATGTCCAGCAGTGGACGTCCTACGGCTGAAATGATGAATGATGAATCAGAATGAGAGTTAACTAGCCAGCAATAATCTAGCCAATCAGAGTTAAAGAAGGTTTAAAAATTTTCAATTATACTAGGTTATTTTTGCAAAAAAAACTACTTTTTGTCAGGATGATTGAGAAAAAAGTACTCCTATTATCAAATTATCCGAGTTTTTGCAAAATCCCTAGTTTTTTTTGCAAAAAAACTAATTATCAAATCTTCCTACAACATATATATTGATATTCACCTGTAAACCCGCAATCATGTCACAAAATGTTTTTCATCCTTATTTTCATTGACAACGGCAATAACCGCACTGGTCTTATTATGGTTGTTTTGTTTTCAATCCTTATAATAGTCCGGGAAAACTAGGGTGGAATGAATGAGAGAGGTCACAATAAATCTAATTTAGGGGATTCTTGTGGTTTTAGGTAGATGTTTTTACGAATCTGATAATCCCCAATTTATCTATACCAATATTATAAAGAGGAAAGATTTGTTTGTTTGTAACGAATAGGCTCCGGAAATACTGAACCGATTTGAAAAATTCTTTCACTGGCAGGAAGATACATTAACCCCCGAGTGTCATAGGCTATATTAGATTTTCAAAAAAATTTGGGATCCTTACCTAAACTCAAGGTGCAATATTTTTTTTGCTGTTTACATATTTAGACATGTGGTTTGTTGTTGTTGTTTGTTTTTTATTCGGCCGTTCTGGGCAGTCAAAAGAACAAAGTCTATAGAGCCAAGTCTTTAGTAGTATCTTATATTCTATGGCGTAACGAAGTAAGCCGGGAAAGCTCGTCATTTATATTTTTGCTTATATTCGCCATTAAATGTTTGAAAAATTGTTTTCATAAACTACAGAAAATGCAAAAGTGGCGATTTTTATACTAGAATAGGTACTTAATTTTATACCTACTACAATAATCAAAAGTTATTTCATGATATATACGTTTGAAAAATTAAAATACATTAAAGTAAATTTTCCCCAAAAAAGCGATTTTCTAAGCCGGCGATTTTGCAGTCAAATTCAAAGTTAAAAAAATTCTACTGTGTATATAATTCTCATTTTTTAAATATATTTACCTTTTTACTATAATAATGTGGCCATCAGGTACGTGTATGCCAAATTTCAAAGTCCTATTGTTTAAAATTTGGCGTCAAACAAAGAAAAACTATTTTAGGTATTCCTCGAAAGCCTTAATACCTAGAACCATAAAACTATTAAAAAGCATTCGTAAACGAGTACTTTACATTTACTGTAAAAATCAAAAAGATGAATGAATGCGACCTCAAACCTTATTTTGCCTGGAGACTATAATTATTTTCTTTAATTTTAATATGGGTATTGAATCAAGTACATAGCTTATTTTAAATGTACAGAGGTTCTATCAACGGACGAGGACGACATGGACGACATGAACTCGGAGTACCTGGAGAGCCTGGCGCGCATGGCCGTCAAGAACAGCGCGCAGCAGGGCGTCGAGGTGCACGCCGCCATCCAGGAGGAGGACTACGACGACACTGACGATGTAACAAACATGACCTCCCTTATATCTCTTCATGCATTATGCATACTGCATACGCCCTAAGAAGCTTATTTTTTGTGATTCATAGTTATTATACATAAAAAAATTATGTGGTTTGCCAGGAGAAATATGCTTTAGATAGGGCTGCCATTGCTCGCTTTCTTTCGTATTCAAAATTTTACTGTATTTCGCTAATTTTGTATTATATTGGCAATAAAGCGTTTTTTGTTTTCAGGATGAGGACTATGAACCTGAAGCTGACGAGTGTTACACGACCCCTTTGGATGACAAGGATTGTCCAATAGATGAATACGTCAAATTCAAGAACACTCTTAATGGTATGTAATAATTATCTGCTATAAATCTTCCATAAACCTTAAGAAGCAAGCACCTTTGTAAATTGTTTCATGTATTTTATTTTACTTTGTGTTTTTGTAATATTACTGTAAAACTCTAGTTGGATATGTAACACTAGTTAGGATCGATTGTGTGAAAGGTGGCTAGTTATGTTTAACTTGCGAAGATAATAGTAGTTTATTCACTAACCGTCTTATTCATAAAAAACCCCTAAAATGGCCTAAACGTTCAATTTAGTTAAAACGTTTGCTAACGCTAAAATACTGATTTCAAAATGCATTATTCATAAACGCAATTTAGGCCTGCTATAACTACATGAGGCCAATAGTAGTTTTTTTCATTTTCAGGTTGTCGCACCAGGTCAATCCATGATCAATCATTTAACAAAAAAAAAATGTCTATTTTTGGGGTCTTTGCCCAGCAGTGGCGCACCAAATTCTAGAGAAAAAAAAACTTGTTATGATTGATTGACTCAGTCAGCTGAGGTGACTGATGGTTTTTTGTTTTGTTCAGGCATTACATAGGTAGTTAGTTAGGTACCGAGGTATTGTTTATTAAAATTAGTTAATTTTATTTACATAAGTAGTACTTCGTTTAGTATTTGGAGGGCATTTAGCAAGTTTGCAAACTAAAACGACCCACCGACCCAAAATGGAAAAGCAAAAGATATTACGTGCTGCGCTGGCCCGGCACTGGACACGGCCCGATCTAAGGAGAATCATCCATAAGAGGCAAGTAACAACAAAAATATTTTCCGTGCGAACAAAACTTTATTTTACAATACGTTTTATAACTGTTTCAGATCACATCCAAACCCAGAAAACTGCAAAACTTTCGTCAAAGCGACCTAAAAAAAGGAACAAGATCAATATAATGAGGGGTTTTCAAAGTGACAGAAAAGAAAAAAAAAAAAATTTCATAATACGCCGGTAGATGGCGGTGTCTAAAGCAATATAAGAGAAATGGGAGATCGAAAATTGACTGAATCTTTGGATTGGATCATTTTCTGCTAAGTATAAATCTAAATTTCACCTACTCCGTCACTGCCTCAGTTAAATTTTATGTTTCATTTTGAGCTATTGAATTATTCATTTCAGCTTGACCTATTGCTCCTGGCAGAGCGCCATCTGGTAGCAGCTTAATAAAACTTGTTTTTTTCTTCTGAGCTGTCTAATTGAAAACCTCTCATTGGTATAGGTATATAAGAGTTAAGAAAATATTTATAAATTGAAAATAAATATTTTATGATCAATGTGTTTTTCTTTCTCATCTTAAATAAGTTGTGCTTAAGGTGGTAACTCTCGGTATGGCGCGAAATTCAAATTTTTCGCGTTTTTTTATTATTCTGGCGAAAGTATTCATTTTTAATAAAGTTTTAATGAATTCGCGTATGTAAAAAACCATTTCCCACATTGTAATACAACGTTTATAAAGGCCAAAAATCAAGTTAGGTCCTTAGACATAAAATTAGTAGGTCTGTCTTCGAAAAACGTTGTATTACAATGTGGGAAATGGTTTTTTACATACTCGAATTCATTAAAACTTTATTAAAAATGAATACTTTCGCCAGAATAATTAAAAAACGCGAAAAAATTTGAATTTCGCGCCATACCGTGACTTACCGCCTTAAGTATTCAGATGAATACAAATAGTTAAATTGGGCCTTCTTAATTGAGTACCTAAGTAAGTATCTGTATTCTGGTTATCAAAGACAAAGATCCCATAGCCATGAGCGTTGCTAAAATAGTGTTATTCAGGTATTCAAAATGTAAAAAAGTATACACAATACATACTTCACGATATCCCCAACACCCTGCAATGATTTGTCACACACAATCCCTTTTGTCAAATTGCAAGACTTCCTGTACGAAAAAAGATGATGTCCGTTTATTGTAGAGCGTTCGTACTTTATCGCGCAAAGAAATCAGGTCGTATAATCTATATATATAAAATCCAAATACCACTGATCTACTCACTCCCTCACTCACTCACTCATCATCGCCCAGCCGAAACCGCTGAAGATAGAAAGATGAAATTTGTACAGTAGATTCCTTACGTGACGTAGGCACCCACTAAGACGGGATTTTGGGATAACTTAACCGGGACGCCGTATACAGGGTGTAACAGTTTGTATGAAACTTCTAAACGGCTAGGTTTAAAAAGTTGAAATTTACACTGTATATTGTCAATGCATTACAAACATCATAAATGGTTTTAGTTTTTTTATATCTTGCCCCTGAGTTCTTATACAGGATGAAATATTTTATTTTTGCTAAAATCTAAACTAATTACATTAGAGACTTGAAATTTTCAAAATAAGGTCCTTTTTATATAACAACATGAAATATGATATCAAAACTGCGTTAATTAGTCCTGTCAGCCATGATAGAGAGTGTTAAAGTTTGTATGAAAGACCGAAACCGCTCCTTATTTTGCTTAAAAATTGAAATGGGTGATGTTTCTAGGTTCTAAGGGTCGCTAATTACACATAAAACATCGATTTTGAAATCCAAGATGGCGGAAATAAATTTGTATTAAAAATCGATATGGGTGGCGTTTTCTAGGTTTTTGGGGTAATAATTTGTGGGTGTGCTGATTCTGGGTGCCTACGTCTCACAAAGACGCGATATGGGGATAACTTCACTGAGCCTCCGTATACAGGATGTAACAGTTTGTATCAGGCTCTAAACTGCTGCGATTAGAAAGTTGAACTTTACGCTGAAGAATCTCTTTACATTACAAACCTCATAAATGGTTTTATTATTTTGCCCCTGAGTTCAGGGTAAAACAGGTTTTTTTGCTTAAATCTAAAGTAATGACAATCTCCTTTTTTCATTTTCATTTTTTCAATGACACTATCTTAAAAATTTTAAAATAAGCTTCTCCTAATACTCAAACTTCACATATGATATTCCAAATGCGTTTATTAGTCCTGGAGTCTTTGATGTATGGCGAACATTAGGTTGCCTTATAAAGTAATATGTTAGGTGTTTTCAAAGTTTTTGCGGGTGCTGATACAGAGTGTAACAGTTTGTATGAAAAAAAAAGTGATGTTAGTAAACTGGATAAGGGTCGCGCGAGAAAGGTAATTATGGCAACCTGGTAGGGGAGACAAATTTATAGCAATGAACGACAATCAGTTGGGACGACGATGATGATGAATCTGAGTAGACCTAATTTTAATATAATTGGATTTTTAGTGAAGCCTCAGAGATGAAGCATATAGGTTAGTTTGTTTATTTTTAGTGATGCCTCAGAGCTTAGCCTCAGAGATGAAGTATATAGGTTAGTTTGTTTATTTTTAGTAAAGCCTCAGAGCTTAGCGTCAGAGATGAAGCATGTAGGTTAGTTTGTTTATACAATGTAGGGTGACATTAATGAAGGATATCCTGAAATGGAAAAGGGAACAATGAGTATTTTAGTTTTCAGCCTAAACATCTCAAGATAGAAACGTAAGGAATATAAGTCTAGCAAAGACATAAATTCGTCAAGATACTACGGGAACTGGAAAAACCAAATTTTACTGTTGTAAAGGCAAACTGATTTTTAATGATTTCTTTAGGGCTTTGGTGCCATTACAAATGATTTCCCTATATTTCTCAGAAACAAATCAACCACTTATTTACTTTTATTATAAAAAGCGCTTGCGAAGCTGCGGGCGGAAAGCTAGTGTACATTATATTCTTTTCGAAGTCAATGAAGTGCGGAGGGTTTTGGTTTCCAACTAGCTCGCTAACATCCAAAGCTATCTATCTTCTATAGCTACCAGCGCTTGCATTTTCAAAATTCACTTCACATCATTCACGAGTCACGACACATCCTCGCGACGTCGCGACAAAATAACAAAAACAGCTGATCAGCAGGCGCCATTTTGGCAAAAATCAGTGTGTTAGTGCGTTAAAGTAGGGTCGGGCCTACTTTAACTTACGGAGGCATTATAATGACGTTTTAGTGCTAATGAGCGTTTATGAATCCAACTTTTTTGACAACACGCCATTTTAGGCTAAACGTGTGGTTTAAGGCCATGTTATTTTTTTATGAATAAGACGGTAAGGGTGTAAGTGATGTATTATGTACGGGGTGGTCTGTTAAAACCCGAGCGCAGAGCGAGTTTCAAAGGTTTTTTCCCGAAAGTAGTGAGGGAATAATTACTTGAAACTTGAACAAGCGAGAATTTTAACCTCACCCGAGGCAGAATAACTTTAGCCCCAAGTTGTATATACTGCTTTTTATTCCATCCGACGAGAAAATTCACATATAAAAAAGCAGAACCTATGTTTCTACCTAATTTTGCTGACTTAATGTTGCAATCCCACTTCACTTTAATCATAATTTTTTGTAGCCATAATACAATAATGCATCGTAATTGCTCAGAGGTCAATAATGAATGTATGGAAATTCATTATTGACCGGCTATAAACCGCATATGAATAATGAGGAACTTTACGACTAGAGAACAGTAATCAAAAAGTCGACTTTTCAAGTGGATGGCATAAGAGTCTTTTTGACAATACATGATAGCCATACTTTCTGGCTCAAAACTTTTGTTTATCTGCGCAAGTTAGGCAAGTAAAATGTTGAAGGTTTGTCGACGAGCGAGCCGGCGCTGTACCACGCGCTGACGAGCGTGCTGAGCGAGCAGCAGCAGGCGGCGCTGCAGGCCGTGTTCGTGCTGGCCGACCAGCGCAAGGCGCAGCAGGACAGCAAGCGCATCGAGCAGAGCGGCGGTCAGTCACTCACTCACTCACTCACTATCACTACACAATACACATGATTATGCTTCAAATAATATATCACTATCACTAACTGCTACGCTGTTCACCGCAGCTGAGTCTCACATTTTATATTCTGAAATTTCTCGTAGTGCTGGCTCTTGTGAAAATTTTTGGAATTCCTTCATATCATCAATCTATACCAATATTATAAAGAGGAAAGATTTGTTTGTTTGTTTGTAACGAATAGGCTCCGGAAATACTGAACCGATTTGAAAAATTCTTTCACCGGTAGGAAGCTACATTAACCCCGAGTGTCATAGGCTATATTACATTTTCAAAAAAATTTGGGATCCTTACCTAAACTCAAATAATGTAACCCAAGGTGCAATAATTTTTTCCGTTGTTTACATATTTTGACAGGTGGTTTGTTGTTGTTGTTTGTTTTTTGTATCAAGCCCATTCTGGGCAGGCAAAAGAACATAGTCTATAGAGCCAAGTCTTTTGTAGTATCTTATATTCTATGGCGTAACGAAGTAAGCCGGGACAGCTCGTACTATATACGTCGTGGCCAGATCGTTGAATTGGCCATTTCATGATGTGGCCAGCCATTTCATGAAAAGTGATTTTTTCATGAAATGGCCAATTTTCGTTGGCCGGATCGTTGAAATGTCTTTGAAATGACAACGTTCAACGATTTGGCCAACCACGTTTGGCCAAATCATGAATGTAGAGTGAAATAAAGGTGAAATAAAAAAATATTATACTTAATCATTTTTTTATTTATTATAACGTTACTTACATAAAGAGATCTTTGTATCTTAATTAAAATAGCACTAATAATGACTTAACATTAATTATAAAATGGCACAAATAATCACTTATAACATTAATTATGTTTGTACTATGTAGGTGCTTTAATATTAATTATTTAAATTGGAAAATATAAGTATATTACTTATACAATAAATGCTAATATTGCTAAATTAGTGAATGTCTAAAGAATGAGGCCCTCTCTCATCCTCAATTTTGAAATCACTAAGTTACCCATCACTAATCAAAACACACAACACAAATGCAACAACAGCGCCACTAGCGGAGAATTTTTTAACTCGCTAACGTTTGGCCATTTCATGAAATAATCATGCTATTACTTGGCAAAATCGTTAAACGTTGATATTTCAACGATCTGGCCTACGAAAATCGGCCATTTCATGAAAAAAACACTTTTCATGAAATGGCCGGCCATATCATGAAGTGGCCAATTTAACGATCTGGCCACGACATATACACAGTCGAGTCAATTCAAAACCGAGAAGCATACCCTCGATGGAGTATGAGACGGCTCGAACCAGTAAAATCAATCTTATCGAGAATGTTGTTGAAACTCAAGCGAGTAGACTCCCAATATTTTGAATGTCGGCCAAGTGATCCTACATATCTCAGGCAAGGCCATCAGCGCCCGATCGTCCTGCACTGCAGCCTGCAGCAGTAAAGTAACGCTTTTTAATATGACGTTTTTTATTTCAGGTTATTCGTTCACAGTTCCGGCGCAAGTCCCTACGAAGTTTAAATTCGGTTCATAAACCAGTAACGATATAGTTTTGTTATTTTTATGGGCATGTCACATAATATTATGTTGTTTATTGTTTTTTTAAACATGTATTGTTTTGTCTAAACGCTTTTTTATTATAATTACTTGTCGATTTTTACACCATTTTGCCAGTTACACCATTGGGCCAAAATGGGGTAGGTAATCTTTATTTGTATTTAATCAAGAGAGTTTGCTAAATTAGGAAATTATAAATGCTAGAAAATCCTGGTGGTTACCACCACCAAATTGCTGCGACGAATTACAAACTGATTCTATAAAATGTTGACATCAAATCGTTAAAGAATGAAGTTAATAAAAGTTTTCTTTTTTTAAATTTGTTTCTGTATGAATGTTTAAAATTTGCTAGTCCTTGACCCGGAGTATATTATTTAATTAATTAATTATTGTACGTGTACTTTCAATTTCAATTTATTTAAATCTGAATAAAATTCCATATTATTGTTAGTAAATATATACAAATACTTACATCTATGTTAGCCCTTATATACTACCTATATCTACATGCGTGTTGACCCAGTGCCTTACAATAGTCTTACTTAATTACTTTACCATGTCCTCTACACTCCACACTGTGACGGGCCGGGCCGCAGCGCATTGATGGATTTTGATACACGAATTTGTGTGGAATTTTACTTCTATAGCACACTGCTGACTGGACGCAGCGGGACAGTTTACTTGCGCCGTGACGCACGGGCGCAATGTTGTAGTAAGATCCTATAAAATGAATGGAGGGAGCGGATTTTTGCGCTGCGGCTCGTCATAGTGCGCGCGTCTGTTGACTGCTCTCTAGCAGTCAACCTTTGTTCCAATAAACAAACGAAGCGTGCGTGCGTGCGCGACTTGTCGTGGAATAAGAGCGCGGGCGGAGGTAAGTGCTCTAGTATTCCCGTATTTTTTCGGGCCGTTTCCGCTTCAGGCGATACCCCCCTAGGGATGCTCGATATTGAAAAAACATCACTGTCGACATCGATAGCTTTACATGGATGTTCGATGATTATCGAACCCAAAACATCGATGTAAGGCAACTTCGATGTTTTTTACAGACGTTGATAAAGGTTAGGAAACGAGTTTTTATTTCAATTTTTTTTTTCCTTCAGAAATTGAAAAAATAAGATTTTGTTGAGGGGTGTTGGTCGTAACTTTGAGAAATCGATTTCTTCCAGTGGCCCGGTGTCGATTTTGTGTTTGTAACATCGATGTTACGATACAAAACCGATGTTACGATGTTTGATATAATACAAAATCGATGATCATCGAACATCAACAAGCATCCCTATCCCTAGTCGTATCGTGGGTCTTTTAAAAGTTAAACCACAGAACAAGAGAATACAATAGAAATAGCATCATGAGCTTTTAGTACTGAAACCAGTGTGTCCAAACTCACACATATAAACCAAACGCTCACTATGAAATCCAAGCTACCATTGGTGATTAACGACGAAGCCGAAAAGATCTACATCACAAAAATTTGAAGTAGACTATGAACCTTTTTTACAATAAACAAAGATCAAAATCTAATAACAATTATGAAATACTTAAGATAATGATGACATACATATGATAAAAGAATGAAATTAGGTTTTTCCAAAGACATGGTAGAAAGCTATACATCCTCTTTGCTTTAAAATCCTCACGCATTGTTCCTAGTTTTACTATTCGACGCTAGATGTAACTACAGCTTTTGTACTACCGCTACTAAACACTAGGTGGCTACGTCGAAAAATTAGGGATGTACATATTGCGGGAGAAAGTTTGTCGATGAGCAAAACCTATCGATATACTATTTTCTTTCATTATGGCTACAGTTAACAATTACTTTTTTTTACGAAAAACTATGGGTATTCTACGCAAACGGCCTTCTTGGTGATTGGCGATGTATTGGTATTATCATATGAAAAAACCAGTCGCTCATAGAACAAAGTTTATTTTAGTGTACAGTTTAATTTTTATTTATTTCCAATGTCGTTTTGTATTCAACAGTTATGCTTCGCATAAATAGAGATTCAGAAATAAAAATGTGTTTAGTTATAAAATAGTATATACCTGCAGTACTGCAAAAGTTATAATGCGCATAGAAATCTTCGTCACTGTTCGACAACGGTCGTATTCCCAAGCGACGGAAGACGATATGTATTTAAGGAGGTTAAGTGCATTTTCTGCATGCGTAATTTAGTAGAATTATGATTTTTGATTCAGGTGTTTCCGTGAAATCGACAATTAGCGAATCTGCATGCGCATTATTAATTTTTTAGTAAGTACTGTACTTTAAATGAAGCTTTATTTTAACCAAAGTAAACAATTTAGGTGGATGGGTAGATAGACCAATAAAACAAGATGGGTTTTATATTTATATTATTTTATCTTATTTAATATCGAAGTACATGCTTATTTATTACTTGCCTTAAACTCTCAACTAATCTTGGTTTTTTTAATACATAATATTAAGCATTTTTTCTTCTCTAGGTATTGTTTATTGAAACTCCTCTTAGCTTAAGTAGCTTTCATGATGGCTCCATCTTCAAGTTTATGCTTAAGTGTATTAGGTTCTGAGCTTGGCCCAAGGTGATCCAGTAACACAGGCTGTAAATAAATGAAAAGAAAAATAAAATATAGCACACTATAAGAGTGACGACTTGTCTTTATACAATACTAGTCGACCCGGCAAACTTCGTACCGCCTAACCTATTATTAGAACGTGCATGTTTTATACTTATAAACCTTCCTCTTGAATCACTCTATCTATTAAAAAAATCCGCATTAAAATCCGCTGTATTTTTAAAGATTTAAACATACCTAAGGACTGATGCGGAAAGCGACTTTATTTTTTACATATTACAACATTATTGTAATATGATGATGATGCTAATATTATTTCATTCATACGCAAGAGTCTAAGTTGAAAGATTCATATAATTTCATTCGTATTCAAGAATTTAACTTTAAAGTAAATCACATTTTAAACCGAAAAAAAGGTAGAGGTTTTCAAGTAGAAAATTATTATTATCGATAGATTTTTATCATAGAAAATTATCGATAGATTTTCATCATGTTGAGCAATCTCTAACTGATTTCCATTATTCTGTTGTCAAAATGTTCTAGAAAAAGTCATGAGTCTAATACCATAGATAAAGAAGAAGCTAAGAAGGTACAGTCACAGTCACAGGCTTCAATGAAAATTCAATTTTACTGCTCCGTAATTAGGGTGTTTTCATTTTCTCACTTATGGTTTTGTTTTCTTGTTCATGTATAATTTCAAATTTATTTAAAAATACAGTGAAATATTACTTACCGATGTAATGATACGGCATAATTAGTACTTTTAAGTCCCCAACTTTAATTTTTGCATTCCAACACAGCACAATATGGCATTTTAGTGGTTTTTTTTTCATATTTTTCCTGGTGGTTTGTTTACAAGAAGCATAAAGCAACTGAGCTTATCAAATCTGTCAAAAACTACGAATATGCACTGCAGAGCTAATGATAGGCACGTGGGCTCCGCCTACTCGCGATTTCTATTTAGAGAGAGAGAGCATCTTCCTTGTTCTGTGAGTTAAACGATACCCCCAACTCATTGAGATGGGATGGGAAACGCTCCAACTCAGGGAAATGCTACGCTACAAAGGAGATGAGATCAAAAATGAAACTCAAAATTTCTTGGTATACCAAAATTATATTAAGATGTGAATAAATTAAGTCCTAATAGAAAATATTTCCCTATTATTTAATGCTTTTCAGTTTTTACGACGGTTTATTTTTTTTTTTTAGTTTTTTTTTGGGCTATTTTTTTTTTACCCCATCTAATCACCATTCACAAGGTGGTCCCACTAGCACCCCACAAGGTAGCCACATAACGTTGAAAATGGTACAGGTTGAGGGCTACAGGATGAGGTTCGCTCACGACCGGACGATGAGGCTATGTCCAGCGGCAGTGGGCGTCTATCGGCCGAGATTATTATTATTAACATTCATATAAAAATAACTCTTAATTATACCTACTTAGCAGTTTTTAACCCCCGAACGAAAAATTCTGAGAAGGGTTTTATAATTTTAACGTGTGTATCTGTCTGTCTGTCTGTGTATCTGTCTGTGGCATCGTAGAGCCCAAACGGCTGAACCGATTTTCGTTTAGTTTTTTTTGTAACATAGATAATTTCAGGCCGAATGTTCTTAGCCATGTCTGATGAAGATCTGAACAGCGGTTTGAAGATGATCAGCTCTTGAATAATGGATGAGAGGATCTAACTAGCTTCCCTATGTCCGAGCGATTTCAAATTTGGTACCATGTTACATCTATGATATAGAAAGTATTTGGTAAGGTAAACATGACCTGATCTGCCGTTTGAAGATGATACGCTCTTGAATAATGGATGAGAGGATCTAACTAGCTTCCTTATGTCCGATCGAGTTGAAATTTGGTACCATGTTACATCTATGATATAGAAAGAATTTGGAAAGGTAACCATGACCTGATCTGCTGTTTGAAGATGATCAGCTCTTGAATAATGGATGAGAGGATCTAACTAGCTTCCTTATGTCCGATCGAGTTGAAATTTGGTACTATGTTACATCTATGATATAGAAAGTATTTGGTAAATTAACCATGACCTGATCTGCCGTTTGAAGATGATCAGCTCTTGAATAATGGATGAGAGGATCTAACTAGCTTCCTTATGTCCGATCGAGTTGAAATTTGGTACCATGTTACATCTATGATATAGAAAGTATTTGGTAAAGTAACCATGACCTGATCTGCCGTTTGATGATGATCAGCTCTTGAATAATGGATGAGAGGATCTAACTAGCTACCTTATGTCCGATCGAGTTGAAATTTGGTACCATGTTACATCTATGATATAGAAAGTATTTGGTAAGGTAACCATGACCTGATCTGCCGTTTGAAGATGATCAGCTCTTGAATAATGGATGAGAGGATCTAACTAACTTCCTTATGTCCGATCGATTTGAAATTTGGTACCATGTTACATCTATGATATAGAACGTATATGTTAAGGTAACCATGACCTGATCTGCCGTTTGAAGATAATCAGCTCTTGAATAACGGATGAGAGGATCTAACTAGCTTCCTTATGTCCGATCAATTTGAAATTTGGTACCATGTTACATCTATGATATAGAAAGTATTTGGTAAGGTAACCATGACCTGATCAGCCGTTTGAAGATGATCAGCTCTTGAATAATGGATGAGAGGATCTAACTAGCTTCCTTATGTCCGATCGAGTTGAAATTTGGTACCATGTTACATCTATGATATTGGCTTTTTCCCGGCTTACTCCGTTACGTCATAGAATATAAGATACTACAAAAGACTTGGCTCTAAAGACGGGGGGTCGGGGGTTTTTAATTTTTTTAATTTGATTTCTCTAAATTCTTTTTTCGTGGCTATTATTGTGCTAGTGGGTTGGAATTAGTGTACTAATGTGCCCTTTATGGAAAACTGTGTAGCGAAGTTGTAATAAAGGAAGGCGCTCCCGAATAATTCTGATGGATGTCCCTCGAAAACTTCCGTGTGAACATTGGAATGTGAGACCACCTTCGCATTTCAATGGGTTAGGTCTCAGAGGAAGGAAAACGCCGCTAGGTTAGGTTAGGGATCTAGATTAACGCCCTGCAGTACCGGGCCGAAGAATAGGACTGAGGTATCCCCTGCCTGTCGTAAGAGGCGACTAAGAGGGGACCCCGGGGTCGTTGGGTGCACGAGGCGGGGGCCTCGTGTAGTCATATAACGGCCCCGAGAAGGACGGCGGAACGCGGTGTCCCGTTTCCGCCGTCGAGCGTAGGAAGAGCCATCCGCGCTCAGGGGGGACTACCTTCACCTGTGCCCCAGTGAAGAGGCTACACAGCCAATGCTGGGGGGGGTCGCGGAGAATTCCACAGGCTTACCCGCGACCCTCCTGCTATCAGCCGAGAAGGACCCGGCGAGGTTTTAGTGGGTGCGAACCCCACATAACCCTGCGGCTCCCCTGGCGCTGCACGGTACTCGTTAGGAGTTTCCCCGCCTTAAAAAAAAAAAAGGGATCTAGATTATGGAAAACAAAGAATTAAACTACAGAAGACTTGAAATAAACAAGGTTTGTAATGAAGACTTGGCAGTATGGACTAAGTTCCTTTGCCTGCCCAGAATGGGCGAATTTAAAATTATATTTAAAAATTAAATTTAAAAACAACGATTGGGACTGCTTGGCGGGAAACGTAAAGAAGAAGAAAGTCGGGCTTTTGTTTGTCAATTTTCTAAATAGTTTTCCGTGCCTATTATTGTGATAGTGTGGTGGAATTAGTGTAATAATGTGCCCTGTAGTGAAGTGGAAAATAAGGGCAGGCGCTCCCGAATAATTCTGATCGATTCCCCGTGAAGCAGTCGGTGTGTGAACATTGAAATGTGAGACAACACTCGTTAGGTTAGGAACCGTGTTATTCATAAAGATTTTAAGTAGCTTTACTGGAGGTCTACTGACTTCTCTGGTTTGTTGTATGGTAAATACGTAAGATCCAGTCTAAATGGGGTTGTATTGTATAGTATCTTATGTAACGTAGAAAAGAACATCGTTTCAAGAAGAAATTAATGAATGAGAAAGCTTTTTACGTGGCAAAAACGTGAACTTCGTGAGCAGGTAAACAATGGGTTAACTTAAGTTAATGCTATCTAGGACTATTTTCTTGCCATTATCTCAAGTTCACATGCAATTACTAGTGTGTATGGACACAAATTCATACAAGTAAAACAAAATATAACCTAAAAACAATCAAAGGTCATCTCAAGATGGGTCAGAAACCCTGTGCGAGGACTGCAGAACAGCGATAAGATATATAATTAGGAACAAACCTGTAGTAAAACTAATACTTCGGTAGTTGAAATCTTCAAAATGTCGAAAACATAACCTCGATCCGTTCAGTTCCTTTGAAGTTCTTTAACCTCCTAGCTTCCTAGCCGGTAATTGTTAGGAAACATAAGATTTTCATTTTCCTTACACCCAACAGCTACATAGTGAGTTCTTTAGATAAATAATTGGACTACCAACGCAAATCACATACAAAACTTTGTTTGTTATGGGTGTCGACGGGTCGACCGTACAAACGACACTAGCGGGATAAATTGGCAGTTTTCTTCCCCAATACCTACGTCAAATAACTAAAATCTTAATGCTTTTTAAATTTTTATGAATACCAGGGCTAGTTTCCAACCTCTTTGGGAACCTAGGTTAAGAAAAACAAAGAATAAAACTACAGAAGACTTGATTACTAAGAAATAAACTACTACTGAATATTTTGGCTGTTTGGACTAAGTTCCTTTGCCTGCCTAGAATGGGCAATTTAAAAACAACGAAATTGAGGTTATATTGTTTCGTTCGTTTGCACTTTATTTTGTTTGAGCTAAATTATAAAATCATATTTTAATAGTGTGTTATATTTACGTAAGTTAACCAGAACTCCCGCCCCTAAAACGACTCACCGACCACCGACTCTTCAAACATACAAATAAGTAAGAACGACCTACTGACCATATATTGTTAGTTGGTAAGTTGTCGGTTGTATGTACGCTTACCTACGTCTTTTTTGTTGTGGTATAGGCAAAATACGTGTTAAAACGTTAAGGGTCTACTTTGAGGTACAGTGAGCGACACATCTTGTCCTACGGGTACGCTGTTACATTTTATACGTAATCATGGATCAATTGTAAGTCTGAGTGGATAACCACCTGCTCCGGGGGGCCAATGTACCTACCACTACCAACTTACAATTCTTCAACCTGTATTTTATGTTCTTATACTGATAAAAATGACCCACCAACCGATAAGTCACATTAAACAAACCACGAACCCAATATTTACACTTCTCATATTCTATGTGTTGTAGGAAGATTTGATAGTTAGTTTTTTTGCAAATTTGACATACAGATAACTTTTTATCCAATCATCCTGACAGTTCTTTGCAAAAAAAAAACTAATTATCAAATCTTCCTACAACCTGCAAAACATACCTACAGCAAATTTCTGGACTGGAATATTTTATAAGGTTTGCACCCACTAAGACCCCGCCGGTGTCCATCTCGACTGTTAGCAAGGGGGTCATGGAAGATTTTTTGATCTTTATGTATAACTCCGCGACTCCCTCCAGCATTGGCTCTTTGGCCTCTTCTCGGGGGGACATAGTCATCTTCCCCCCGAAGCGTGGATCTCTTTCCCAACGCTCGACGATGGAGTCAGGACCCCGTGTTATGTCATCCTTCTCGGGGCCGTTATATGACAACACAAGGCCCCCGCCTCATGCACCCAACGACCCCGGGGTCCCATCTTAGTCGCCTCTTACGACAGGCAGGGGATACCTCAGTCCTATTCTTCGGCCCGGTACTGCAGGGCATGCAGCCTGGCCCCCTTGCAATGTCTCCTTAATGGTGCAAGCTTGTCATAGTAAGCCATACATTCTTCATAATAATCTTTCACATATCTAATTTGGAAGTCTCAAACCATAACTCAAATTTAAAAATTTAAAAACCCCTGACCCAGTCAGACCCCTCATCAACTTAAGTAGAACGAGAGCTAATCATCTAAAAAATATCATGGTTACCTTAACATAATATACTTTCAATATCATTGAAGTAACCCTGTACCAAATTTTTAATTGATAGGACAAATGAAAGGTGGTTAGATCCTCTCATCCATTATTCAAGAGCTGATCATCTTCAAACGGCAGATCAGGTCATCTTCTTCTTCTTCTTCTTTTCCTGTTATCGCTAGCGGGGACATAGGGCTTCAAGAATTTTCCTCCAGTTCAGGTCATGGTTACCTTAAAATATACTTTCAATAACATAGATGTAACATGGTACCAAATTGCAACTCAATCGGACATAAGGAAGCTAGTTAGATTCTCTCATCCATTATTCAAGAGCTGATCATCTTCAAACGGCAGATCAGGTCATGGTTACCTTACCAAATACTTTCTATATCATAGATATAACATGGTACCAAATTTCAACTCGATGGGACATAAGGAAGCTAGTTAAATCCTCTCATCCATTATTCAAGAGCTGATCATCTTCAAACGGCAGATCAGGTCATAGTTACCTTACCAAATACTTTCTATATCATAGATGTAACATGGTACCAAATTTCAACACGATCGGACATAAGGAAGCTAGTTAGATCCTCTCATCCATTTTTCAAGAGCTGATCATCTTCAAACCGCTGATCTTCATCAGACATGGCTAAGAACACCCGGCCTGAAATTATCTATGATACAAAAAAAACTAAGCGAAAATCGGTTTAGGCGTTTGGGCTCTACGATGCCACAGACAGATACACAGGCAGACAGACAGATACACTCGTTAAAATTATAACACCCCTCTCTGAATTTTTCGTTCGGGGGTTAAAAACCGATATGTGCATGAAAAGCGGGAAAAAAAAATTGAGCCTAAAATAGCAAGAACAAGACCTCTTTCATTAAATCTATCAAACTTTAGATTTTTTGTACATACATCTTTTCTCATTCATAGAATTTTCTTAAGTTAGACTAAATTTGAGAAATCATGTTTTTTGTGCCTCCTGAAAAGTTAAAGAAATACACATATCGCTTTCGGTCGGCGCACCGACGAAAAATAAATATATATTCAGATTTATTTTTCTATTATTGTTTAAATAATAAATAGAAATAAGCATAATTTTATTTATTGTCTTGTTTACTTTATATTGCAAGCACAAATAAAAATTAATATAGCGGTTACATTTAGCTTAAATGTTTTAATTTATAAACCTGGAAGCAGTCTAAGATAAATAAGGCATGTTAAGCCTGTTTATTTGGTTAATTTAATCTATTCTAATATTATAAATGTGCAAGGAACTTTGTCTGTCTGTGTTGGTTTCACTTCCAAACTAAGGATTTAATAAAAAAAAAAATTGGTACAGAGATAATTTAAAAAAGGAGGAACTAGGCTACTTTTTATTTTCTTTTTTATCCTTTCGCACTATGCCATTAATATTTAATGTATTAAAAAAAAAAAACTATATTCTTCATAGCATATAGAATCATGTTTATAGTGTTTGACCCATTAGTTCCACCTCCAAGTTAATTCAAATCTATTTTTATTCTTTCAGATAAAACAGAAATATGGACAGAGTGTAAGTATACATAGAACATTGTAGATATCCGACTAGTTTATGCTCACCATCATTTAAAAGTTGCTAAATATTAACTTTTTTTGATTCCTTTTCTAATACTATTACAATAACAACAGGTGTGGTTTGGTATGTGTAACTTACATTTTACATTTTACTTAAGTTAATTGCATAAAACAGTAACAAGATGTTACATTACATTACAGTACAGCTTTTATGTTTTTTTATTCTAGATCATTATCTGGTGAGTCTACAGATGAAGAAGAATATCGTAAAAAAAAGAAAAGTAGTAAAAAGCATAAAAAGCATAATAAGAAATCTGAAAAAAAAGAAAAAGAACACAAAAAGAAAAAGAAAAGTAAAAAAAAGAAAAGTCCTACTCCAAGCGAAAGTGAAACATCTCTCTCTGATATTGAAGACTTGCTTCGAAGATCAAGACCACACAAAGGCATTCCCGGTCTTTCCCCTAAAATAAAAAATAATTCAAAAAAAAATAAAGCAGAAATAACACATGAAAAGACGTATACAGGACATGAAAAGACCCATGAAGTAATTTCCAAGGAATCTAAAAATACTGATGCTTTAGAGGTCATCTCTACTAGTTCTGAATCAGAAAACTATCAAGACGACTGTGACAGTCCTGAATTAAACGTCATTGAAGATGATCTAAACTTGGAAGATCTAATGAAACAAAAAGAGTTGCTGCAGGCCAGGCTGGGTGCCTACTACTCTGATAAGAGTGATGAAGGAAGCGAGCTAGCTAATCATGAGGTGATCTTAATTAATGATGGCAGGTCACCCGTTCCCAAAAAGCCTCGTAAAGAAAAAGATGCTGTCCACCGGAGTAGCCACCGTTCAAGTAAAGATAAGTTATTGGATCGCGATAAGAGTAAGAATAGGCATAAGAGACACGAAGAAGATCTTCGAGACATAATTAATAGAGAGAGTAGAAAAGAACGTCGCGTTGATGATAGAGAAGACAGAAAGAAGCCGGAAGCGGACAGAGATCGTGGTGAGCGAACCCGTGACAGAGACAGGAGAAGGGAGCAAGAACGAGTCCGAGACAGAGCAAGAGACAGGGACCGGGCGTCGTCGCGGCGGCGCTCGCGGGAGCGGTCGCGGGAGCGCTCGGCGGCGCGGCGCGACGCGCGGGCCGGTAGCCGGGAGCGCGGCCGCCCGCGCCGCGACCGCCACCGCGACCGATCCTCGGGAAGGAACTCAGATTCTCGCCACAGGAACAGAAGGGTATTTATTACAGGAGTTTATTTATTTTTATGTGCAATAATGCATACTAAATCTGTACATACTATGTAGTTGTATACTTAGGTACTCGATTTTCTAAAAAAATTCTCAGGAGGATACAAATGAAGTTGCCCAGATAGTGGAGAGTTCTAGCGATGAAGAATTAAATATTTCAATAGCGACCGATGACGAAGAGGAGACAGAAGAACAAATCATTGAAAAGAGAAGGCAACAGAGGGAACAGTTACTGAAGGTTAGTGAGAGGGACCACAGTGGGACTGTGCGACAGGTGTAATATTCATTCCTCTGTAAGATGCAACACTGCGACACTCGTTTTGTTAAACCTTTTACAAAAAAATAAACACTATTAACCGACGCAAAAAACAAAAAGGAGGAGGTTCTCAATTCGTCGCGTATATATTTTTTTTTTTATGTATGATCACGCATAACTTTTTACTGTGTGGACCGATTTTGATAATTCTTTTTTTAATCGACAGGGTATACCTTGAAGTTGGTCCCATAAAATTTTGGAAATAAAATTCCCACCCTAAGGGTGGGAAAATAGGGGTGACTTTTTGGTCGGCGGGTCGATTTATCCACTCACAGGTTGCATTTCCGTGTAACATTATAACCTTTGATACCTACTTACAATATCTTTGGAAATGAAATAAAATCAGCCAAAAGACGTCCACTGCTGGACATAGGCCTCCCTCACAAATCGCCTCACCGACCGGTCGTGATCGAACCTCATCCTGTTAGTCCCTCAACCTTCACCAGGTTGTGTGGCCACCTTGTGGGGTGCGACCACCCGGTGAAGTATGATTAGCTGGGGTCAAAAAATTTGCCCAAAAAAAACTGAAAAGCAAAAATAAAAACTTTTTATAAAAAAATTAAACCGCCGAAAAAACTGAAAAGCATTAAATAATAGGGAAACATTTTCTATTAGGCCTTAATTTACTCACTTCTTAAAGTAATTTTGGATTACCAAGAAATTTTGAGTCGGTGCCACAGAATCAACGAATAAAGATCACTATTACCTGAAATTCAAAGAAATAACCGCTGAAGAAATATGCAGCTGCGCATCGCGCTTTACATAGATAATGAATTTGCTTGTGTGGTGTGGCGCCGACTTAAAATTTCTTGGTAATCCAAAATTACTTTAAGAAGTGAGTAAATTAAGGCCTAATAGAAAATGTTTCCCTATTATTTAATGCTTTTCAGTTTTTTCGGCGGTTTAATTTTTTTATAATGATCATATTGTTATCACCTTAGTTAATATATGTTTACAGAAACTTGGAGGCGAGAAACCCACACTGGCGGAAAATATAAACAATCATACAGCAGTCCCTTCACGCTCACCGGTAGAACAGAAAAAAGTGGAAATGAAACATGGAGCTCATACGCCGGACCTCATCAAAAACACTCGGGACTCGCACAAGCCCCGCGAGTCTGAAACAAATTCTAACAACAAACTGGAGAAAACGGAGGAAGAGAAACCCTCAAAGACGGAGACAACAAGGTCTGGCGAGTGGGACATGTTCGCGGAGCAAGACAACTTTAATACTTACGATGTAAGTGTATTTCAACAAGCACTATAATAATTAGGACATGCTATGCATGCTGGACCATTTCAAATATTTAATTGTCGATTCTGGCGCTGTTCCAGTCCCCGACTACGGCCGGGGTGCCGAAACACAAAGGCCAGCTCGAGAACCCGGCGCTCACCGATAACTGGGACGATGCGGAAGGCTACTACAGGTACCTACTACAAGTGGACTTTTTAACAATGAAACTAAATAAATACTGTCTGCAAAAAACGGGATACTAGTTACGGGATAAGAGAACGTTATAGTATTTTGTGATTATGAAGTACATATGTACATTTATTCTTTCGTACAGATATCTTTAGCGTTTTTGTTAATGTAATATATGGTTTTGTAGGATTCCAAAGTCAAACAGCGAACCCTATAATAAAGCTAAGTCCGTCTGTCTAAGAAAAATATTTCGACTTTCCCACGGCTAAAACAACATTGAAAAAATTCATAGCGTCATTTGTGTTTTGCAACTCACCAATATTTGACGCTACGGAACTACATTGATCGGGGCTTGACAGGCACCTGGCTTTTTTTTATACCTTACCGTGTTCCGTTCGATGCAGGGTCCGCATAGGTGAGACGCTGGACAATAGGTACACGGTGTACGGGTACACGGGCCAAGGCGTGTTCTCGAACGTGATCCGCGCGCGCGACCTGTCGCGCGGCAGCACCGACGTCGCCGTCAAGATAATACGCAACAACGAGATCATGTGAGTAACTCATCTTATTGATTGCGCCATCGTACAGTTTGTCCCCAAGATTCCGCCAAATCACTCAGCGAATACTACTTGAGCAACGCTAATGCACGTATTAACTAACTTGTTCGTAACTTGGACATGGGTGAATCTCGTTTCTCTTTCGCTTGTGAACTTGATGTTGATACTGCTGACAGGCACAAGACCGGTCTCCGCGAACTGGAGATGCTGAAGCGGCTGAACGACGCGGACCCGGAGGACAAGTACCACTGCGTGCGGCTGTTCCGGCACTTCTTCCACAAGCGGCACCTCTGCATGGTGATGGAGCCGCTCTCCATGAACCTGCGCGAGGTGCTCAAGAAGTACGGCAAGAACTCCGGCATACACATCAAGGCTGTGCGCAGCTACACGCAGCAGATACTCTTGGCGCTCAAACTATTAAAGAAAACTGGTATTTTACATGCAGGTCAGTATTTTTTAACCCCCGAACGAAAATTTAGATAGGGTTGTTATAATTTTGACGTGTGAATCTGTCTGTCTGTCTGTGGCATCGTAGAGCACAAACGGAAGAACTGACTTTCGTTTAGTTTCTTTTGTATCATAGATAATTTCAGCGCGAGTGTTCTCAGCCATGTCTCATGAAGACCTGATCAGCGTTGAAGATCATCAGCACTTTTCTAGGTGATTAGGGGATCTAACTACCTTCCATATCTCCTATCGATTTAAAATTTGTTACCGTGTTACTTCAATGATATTAAAAGTATATGATAAGGTAACCTAGAACTGATCTGTCGTTTGAGGATGATCAGCTCTTAAATAGTGGATGAGGGGATCTAACTATCTTCCATATGTCCTATCGATTTAAAATTAGGTACCGTGATACTTCAATTATATTAAAAGCATATGGTGAGGAAACCGTGACCTTTTTAAAGATGATTAGCTCTAGTTCTACTTAAGTTGATGAGGGGTCTGACTGGGTCGGGGGTTTTTATTTTTTTTAATTTGAGTTATTCTCGTGTGTATAAGAAATACTATTGAGTTTCCTTCTTATTTTCGCAGATATAAAACCAGACAACATCCTAGTAAACGAGAGCAAGCTGATGCTGAAGCTGTGCGACTTCGGCGCGGCGTCGCACGTGTCGGACAACGAGATCACGCCGTACCTGGTGTCGCGCTTCTACCGCGCGCCCGAGATCATCCTCGGCGTGCCCTACGAGTACGGCATCGACATGTGGTCGACCGCCTGCAGCATCTACGAACTCTCCACGGGAAAGATCATGTTCAGTGGAAAGTCTAACAACGAAATGCTTAAATACTTCATGGATTTAAAAGGAAAGATACCTAATAAAATAATTAAGAAAGGATCATTCAAAGAACAACATTTCGATGGCAACTGTAACTTTTTATATCACGAGTTGGATATTGTTACTGAAAGGGTAAATTTAGATTTTTATTCTTCTACGAAATTGTTTAGTACTTAACCCTTTAACCGCCGCAGTCGTATATATCCGATAGCTGATTTTCGTGCCCCAAGCGCCGCCGTCGTATATATCCAGATTATAATTTGTTTCTACAAAGTTACTTTTATATTTATTTTAAAACAAATAAATAAAACAAGTTATCCTGTAGCTAATCACCAATATGACAGTCTATTTTGATATATTCTGCTAAGATTAATACTTTAAAAATAATTTTAAACAACACCAAATTCTACGTCGCTCAATACAAATTTTGCATGCACCTCCACCGCCGCAGTCGTATTTATCCGACAGTATTGAGGTGAAAATGTTGCTACCATTCTTTCTGCTGGTCCATTTTTTATTAAACCCAAGATAATATTCTAAAAACAATAACTGATTCTAATTTTTATTAAACCTAAAAATACTTCATATTTGATATCTTTGATTTTAACACCAAAATTCTTTGCAAAACAACTTTTATTAGGACTTAACTTCGCGATTGAAAGAAAATACAAAATACTTTTAACATCTATATCACCACCTGTATTTTCAACAATGTCAAACGCCACAGTCGGATATATCCGACCGCGTGTGACGTCATAGATAGAAAGCAAGTAATATTAGGGAGGGAAGTTGTAAATTATTACTATCGATAAATTTCGGGTAGTTGGTAGTTCTTCAATGTTTTATTTCGTCAAACGGTGCTGACCAAAATGTCGAGCTCTGAAGAATAAATTGGGTCTTTAGAAGATTTCGAGGAAGAGATTGAAGAATTTTAAACGGATGTGAACTCGAAGCAGATAGACCACCTTAGGGGCCTATAATAATTAAATGATTTGCTATGGCATAATTTTGTTAGATAGCAAGAATTTTTTTTTCCTTAACCTGAATAATAAAAATAATTTCATTGAGTATCGATAGATTTAAAACGAATAAAAAAGTCACGTACTCATCACTAGTTTATTGGTTCTTTGTATTGGTTCTCAGGGCCACAGTCATATATATCCGATAATAGGGATTGCAAAAGTTGTATTGATTACGAAATTATCTTAATTTTTAAACTTCGGTTTTTAGGTTTAGCTTTTAACTTTAGGAACTATGTGTGTTGCCGCTACGGGTTATTGTATTTTTAGTAATGTGATGTTAAAAAAAACAATTTACTGTGTGTTTTAAAGTATTGAATTGTCACATCACTATTTTTTTCCGCGTCAAAACATGTTCGGCGCTGCGGGCACGATTCGTCTCATAATCTTACGGCGCCGAAAAGGTTAACTGTAAAGGCTTTGTCAAACAGAAGGCCCTGTGGCGTCGCGAACTTTGATGTCACACACGCCCCTTTACGTTGCGTTTTAAACAAAGAGCACGAATATACAGCGCCGCGTCACGACGCTCCAGCCAAGCGCCTCGTCAGGCTAGCGCGACGCTATAGCGTTGTCTGTTTGACTAAGCCTTATATTAACGTAAGAAATTTTTTGTCTTTACAAACAGAAATTTAAAGTGTATAAACACCGAAGTAATATATGTTTAAAAATATAATTTTTGTATGGTTCAATATTCAATAAATGGGTACCAAAATAGTTTTATAAAATGAATGTTTTTTTTAATTGCAGGAAAAAGTAGTAGTGATGTCGAGCATAAAGCCGAACCGGGAGCTGCTGGCGGAGCTGGCGCCGTCCTACCACCGGCTGCCGGCGCCCGAGGCCAAGAAGATCAGCCAGTTCCGCGACCTGCTCGAGCGCATGCTCATGCTGGACCCCTCCAAGCGCGCCTCCGTCAACCACTGCCTGGCGCACCCCTTCATACAAGAGAGAATCTAGCTTACTTGTTCTTCTTATGTCTACTGTACATATCTATTACGGATATTTATAGAGCTATCTAAAATGTTAGGTAGAACTAGTTAGCAGATGTACTAACTAGCATAGCGTGTGAAAATGTGGTTATTCGCCATATAGTATAGTCATGGACGCGAATATGTGCAACGATTCGTGCGATAAGCTGCATAATGCAATAACCTGCTTTGCAAAAGTATGTTCCCATGACCCATAAGTGTGACATAATTGAAAAAGCAATACTTGACTAGCAGTGATAAAATACATATTTAAATTTACGGAAGTATAGGTAAGTTTTATTTAAAAGTAGCTGTTCCGACGAACTTTGTATCGTGCCTTACAATTTTATATGGAAAAATTAAATTTTGGTTCAACTGACTTCCCCTATTTTCTCACCTTTTAAACCTTCCCTGGACTACTATAAAGACTTAGATTACATTTCAAGCCCAAAATCAGCTAAATCGGCCCGGCTGTTCTTGATTTTAAGCGAGACTAACGAACCACGATTCATTAGTATAGTAGAATAGAAGATACTAGATAAGCTGACCGTAAGCGCTTCTTAAAAGTATCAATTCGACTTCGTTTCAATAAAGAAAATTATACTTAGATATACCGTGGCCGCGGATTTTTTACCATACGCACTAAAGCCAGAGTCGAGATCTCAAAATTTATTATCTTACAAGAATTATTATACTTGAGAAATGGCACCACCGCACGACAACTCGATAATTTAAATAAAACTTTTAAAATCCTGGCTTGATATTGATGAAATAAAAGTACTATAAATAAAAAGCCGTGGCGGGCGACTTGTAATAGTATCGAAAGTCTTTTACGTCTATTTAAATCGACGTGGCCTGACTTTCGATACCTACTACAACCAAGCTGCAACCCCGTCCGCTACCGCAGGCCGCGCCTGTCTGTGGCAGGCTTTATTTTGACAAATTAAGCAATATTTTTGTATTTTAATTTAAAACAACACACCACATTTATAATAAGAATTTTGGAATGGTTTAATTATAATTTCAAACAAAAAATATTAATATTATAAAATTAATAAATAAATAGATGCACCTGTCAACTAATGAATTCTGAAAGCTTTGAGCGAATCTTCAAATGTATGAAACCAGCTCCTAGCTGCCTCTTTCAGCCCCTATAAAGTTTTTTTTTTTTATACTAACCCAATGGAAACTTTCATGTAAATTTCCTCTTTTAAGGGCTTACACGGTGCGAAACTAGCGCCACTCCCGATAAATAATTAATATCGTTTAATCCATGGTCGAAATCAAAAATATGAGTCTGACTACCTAGATAATCTTGCTTAGAATTTTTAAGGCTATGAGGTGTAGCTTTTAGGTTCCAAATCTAAGAAAGAAAGTTTGTTTCCTAAAGTGGCCACTTTAGTTTCGTAAAAGAGCACAACAGAGCCTTAAACATTCTAAGCAAGATTACCTAGAGAGTCAAAGACGCATATTTTTTATTTCGGCCATGGTTTAGTTTAGAAAGATATTAATTATTTATCGAAGTGGTGCTAGTATCGCGCCGTTTCGCCCCTTAAACACACCAATTAGGAAATAAGTTTTAACATCCATATGATGAACAAATAGGTTAAACTGATTATAGAAAAACATTCTGTCTGACGAACTTGGATAATTTAATCGCTAAGCTATACCTAATTACCTATGATTTTAAATGGTAGGTAAGTAATTTCATTTTTTTTTAATATAGGTATGTACCTACAATAATCTAGTTTTGTATTTACCAATTTGAATGCATTTTTATACAAAAAATTATGTATATTTGTTACTAGTCGACCCGGCGAACTTCGTACCACCTAAGCTATTAGTAGTTTGTGCATGTATTATACTTATAAACCTTCCTCTTGAATCACTCTATCTATTAAAAAAATCCGCATCAAAATCCGTTGCGTACTTTTAAAGTTTTAAGCATACATAGGGACAGACGCGGGAAGCGACTTTATTTTATACTATGTATTGATTTTTAACCGACGAAAAAACAAAAAGGAGGAGGTTCTCAATTCGTCGCGTATATATATTTTTTTTTATGTATGATCACGCATAACTTTTTACTGTGTGGACCGATTTTGATAATTCTTTTTTTAATCGACAGGGTATATCTTGAAGTTGGTCCCATAAAAATTTGGAAATAAAATTCCCACCCTAAGGGTGGGAAAATAGGGGTGACTTTTTGGTCGGCGGGTCGATTTATCCACTCAAAGGTTGCATTTCCGTGTTACATTATAACTTTTGATACCTACTTACAATATCTTTGGAAATGAAATAAAATCAGCCGAAAGACGTCCACTGCTGGACATAGGCCTCCCTCACAAATCGCCTCACCGACCGGTCGTGATCGAACCTCATCCTGTTAGTCCCTCAACCTTCACCAGGTTGTGTGGCCACCTTGTGGGGTGCGACCACCCTGTGAAGGGTGATTAGCTGGGGTCAAAAAAATTAGCCCAAAAAAAACTGAAAAGCAAAAAATAAAAACTTTTTATAAAAAAATTAAACCGCCGAAAAAACTGAAAAGCATTAAATAATAGGGAAACATTTTCTATTAGGCCTTGATTTACTCACTTCTTAAAGTAATTTTGGATTACCAAGAAATTTTGAGTCGGTGCCACAGAATCAACGAATAAAGATCACTAAATTACCTGAAATTCAAAGAAACAACCGAAAAACGTATGCCGCTGCGCATCGCGCTTTATATAGATAATGAATTTGCTTGTGTGGTGTGGCGCCGACTTAAAATTTCTTGGTAATCCAAAATTACTTTAAGAAGTGAGTAAATCAAGGCCTAATAGAAAATGTTTCCCTATTATTTAATGCTTTTCAGTTTTTTCGGCAGTTTAATTTTTTTATAAAAAGTTTTTATATACTATGTATTGATGTCTAGGTAAGCTTTAGTTAGACTATTGTTCGAAGGGTATAAGTATGTACTGTACATGTAATTATATAAGTCCCAATGGGGAATTTTTAAGTGTACCTAATTAAAAATTATGTTTCGGTTGGGTGGGACGTGGGACATAATTGACAGAGCTTTTAAGATAAACTGTTTGAAATAGGTTTGAAAGCTTTCTATTTTAAAACAATTAAGTAGGTACCTACCTAGATAACATAGAAGGTAATGTGACTTTTGTTAAAGCCAGGTTAAAGCATTATTGGTTCGTAGATTAGAAATACATTCAAATTTTGAATTTTATTCATTTGTTTTGTATGTTCCGTCTTCCGTCTTTGTGCTCATCGGATGGGCTGGCTTTTAGGATATAATTTAGTACTTAATAATTTCTTTTTTACTAAAAAGGAACCCGCATTCAATAAACTGAACTGACACCATGCATCAACTGAGTACTTCCTCTTTTTCTAAGTCGGTTAAAATAGGTACTAAAACTTCACAAAATGTAACACTTCACAAATACTTATCTGAAAACCGCATCAAAATCGGTTCAGCTTTCAGTGCGTTTCGCAGCGTTCTACTTTGTCTATGGCGTTTCCCATCTCAACTGTTTTGAACGTAGTGATTTACCTTCTCTCTGGTTTTGAGCATGGAATGGGGTTGTACAGTGGCGGACACGATCGGCGTAACATTTCCGGTTTTTCTGTATTGCAAAATAGCTCTTGTTCTTTGGTAATACAGTCTAGGGCTGACGAAACCATAGACAAATCTGTTACGGCCTCCTAGTCCGTGACTGTACAGTGGCGGATACGGTCAGCGTAACACTTCCGGTTTTTCTGTATTGCAAAATAGCTCTCTTGTTTTTTGGTAATACAGTCTAGGGCTGACGAAACCGTAGACAAATCTGTTACGGCCTCCTAGTCCTTGACTGTACTTACACGGAAAACTTTTTGTAGATGACGCTCTATATGTTCGACCCATAACAAACAAGTGAAATACTATAACAATGCAATTATTTGTGTTTTTCGACGTTATTTTACACTGTATTGTATCGTTTGAAACGTAGAAGAAACCATAGTTTCAAGAAGAAATGCGAAGGCTTTTTACGTGGCAAAAACGCGAACTTCGTGAGCAGGTAAACTATAGGTTAACTTAAGTTAATGTTAGCAAGGACTATTTGCTTGTCATTATCTCAAGTTCACATTTAATTACTAGGGTGTATGGATACAAATTCATACGAATAAACCATTTTAAATGACTTTTGCAAGGAAAACAAAATATAACCTAAAAACAATCAAAGGTCATCTCAAGATGGGTCAGAAACCCTGTGCGAGGACTGCAGACCCACTAAACAGCGATAAGATGTATAATTATTAGGAACAAACCTGAAGTAAAACTAATACTTCGGTAGTTGAAATCTTCAAAATGTCGAAAACCTAACCTCGATCCGTTCGGTTTCTTTCACCTTCAACCTCATACCTTCCTAGCCGGGAATTGTTAGGAAACATAAGATTTTCATTTTCCTTAGACACAACTGCATACACTACACTACACAGCAGCTCTACATATTGAGTTCTTTTGATAAATAATTGGACTACCAATGCAAATCACATACAAAACTTTGTTTGTTATGGGTCGACCGTACAAACGACACTAGCGAGATAAATTGGCAGTTTTCTTCCCCTGTACCATAGACAAAGTGGAACGCTGCGCTTCCTGCCTGCATACCTTCTCTGCGGCTGTAGCATGCATGACGGACAATTTGTCGTATCTATCTGTCACTTTTATCGGTCATCTCCATACATTTTCTCGAGATTTTCTCCTATAGAAATGTCAAAAGCGATTAAAAGTGACAGAAAAATTCGACAAATGGTCCGTCATGCTGCGGGGGCAGGTATGTAGGTACTATATCTATTACTTACTATTACGTATACAACTGGAAAGCTTACTAGGTTTCGAAAAACGAGCCGAGTGATTTGTCATTCTCCTTGGGTCGTCTCTTTCTAACTAGTATAAGTAACTACAGAATGACTTTCAATTCAAAATTTATTTTTTGTGAAGTAGAGATGGGCGAGGGAATATTCCCGTAAGGAAACTTTCCGTGATGATTCCCAATTTGGTAAGATTGTGATTGAAGATTTAGATTAAGATTGTGAGTGTAGGCAGACCACCAGCCAGATGGACTGACGATATAAATACTGTTGCGGGGAGGACTTGGATGAGATTGACAGCCGATAGAAGGAACCAACTGGAAAATAATTGGAGAGGCATTTGCTCAACAGTGGGCTGATATGTGCTGAGGAAGAAGAGAAGTGATTGAACTTCCCAGGAAGTTTCATTGACTAAAGCTTATACAGAATGTACCGTTACAATATAACGTAAATTTTTATTTACGTCTTTAACTGTTTTAGAGACTTTATTATTTTTCTTTATTTACTATTAAAATATATTTAAAGACTTTTCTAATTAATAAACTTACATACTTATACTTATACCTAATCTTAAACTAGGTGTTATTATTTACAAGTACCTAACATTACTAGACCTTTATTGGGTCCACGTAAGTTAAAACGACACGGTACCCTAAAATTAATTTAAAATATTAGATGCAAATTATTGCATTTGATGGCATCGGAATGTGTGACTCGCTGATAAGACGGGCACCTCTTCCCCCCGCGATCTTCTTGCCTCGCCGCGGCCGCCCTGCTAGACCGGTCTACGCTAGGCTCGCTTCCGCGTCCCTCCTCCGCGCGATCCTCTGCCCACTGGCGGATCCCAGATAGGGCTCACTTTCTTGGCCTCGGCAGCGTACGGCCGTGCCGGCCAGCGTGTTGCCAAAATATAAGTATTTTTTTTAATTAAGATTTATTTTGTGGGAGGCCCTTGGGGCGTTGATGGACTCTTATTTCATCAACGCGTCGTCTCTAACGGCCGCACCCACAAAAATTATATTTTTTATGTATATTCGTGCGTAACCCACACTTAGGCTTCAAACGCACAGGCGGATTTTTATCCGCGTGGTAACAAACCGCGCGGATAAAAATCCGCTGTTGCGGTTTTATTTCCGCGCGGTTGGAAAGGTTGTTATTTCATTTTCAACCTTATTCATAGGCCACGAAGGTACAGGCGAATTTTTAGCCGCGCGGAAATAAAACCGCGACAGCGGATTTTTAACCGCGCGGTTTTTTATCCGCTGGTGCGCACACTTCCATAGGATTCAGTATGTTACATAAAATCCGCGCGGCAAGAAACCGCCTGTGCGTTCGTAGCCTTATTGGTAAGTTGTGCAAACAGATTTTTATGTAATAGTCTCATTTAGTAGCTCTAAATTAAGTTATTTATCGTAGTGTAATTGCACGCTAAATTATGTAATTTAATCTTGGCTTTGTCATTATTTAGCGTGCATCTTAATTTTAAATTGCTGTTAGTTAAAATGTAATTTCTTGACCTGTAAAATGTAACTGAATGAATAAAAATATATTTATAATCGCCTAGACACCCTAGGTTGATAATAATATATTTTTTGTTTCATTCAGTTACATTTTACAGGTCATTAAATTTTAGGCCCCATGTCAACGGGCTTCTTATTTTATGACGACTTTTATAATTGTCTATATGTACGGTCTGCTAGTGTCCGTTCATCTGTGCCTAGATACACGGTCTGATGTGTCCGATACCTAAGCTGATTGATATGATAAATGATACAACTCAATTAACTTAATAAACTGAGTATATTATCCAAAATAACTTTAAATACTATGATGGGGGGATGATATGATTGATACCGCGGTTGATTAACAACTGCACTCTACAGGTGCGCGTCGGCCGCGAGGCGGGCGCGCGGTTTTGATGAATTAACACTAAAATGTAGGGCAACGCCGTACATATTCCCGAGGCAGGAAAGAACAAAAAAATAGGAATTAATCTAATGATATGATAATGATACAAAATATTAGTGCTGATTGATATATGTGGTGAACTATATTCTAACATGATGAAAAACAATTTCTTAATTAAGTATGTTAGTTGAATAATCGAAGTTGATAGTAAAATTATGATTTGCTTAATTTTATCTTAAACTCTACTGTCTTCCTGAAATACCGTTTTAACAAATATCGGTGACGTAGCCTGATGAACTCTATGATTTGACTGTAATTCAGGACTTGTTTCACTAGTGACAGTATAAACATGCACCTTTTTACTTTGCTCGCCACTATTCACTTTTACTTTTGGTACTTCTCTAAACACTCGGTTTTTAACTGATTCCGAAACACTAGCCTGGCTGTGAACACTGATATTTTCACGTTCACGTATTGTACGACTTGATTGCTTTCGTCGCCGTTGATGCAGCCACATTGCTCCTAGCAATGTGAGCATTACGCCTGCCACACAGTAAATAGCTACGTAATGATGAACGTCGTGAGTTGATACTTGGTCTGATAAGACTGCCTTTTCCTTTAAAACGTTAATTTGGTCTCTGATGGCTTCCAATTGATGGTCTTTTTCTATCTCTTCTGTTGTGTTCGACTCTATGAAAGGCATAGTTATGTTAACAATATGATTGATCTCTGGTATAACCGGTGAGTTCATCTTTACATCGATGTTCGCTTCACTTGACAGCTGATTATGCGCGTGGACTGTATAATCTTCGGCCTTGATGACACAGCCCGACTCAACGCTGATGATTCCGCTTTGGCTAAGGTGCTCGACCGTAACCTGATCCTTACAAAACAAACGCACACTACATTGATCGCAACAATAATACATGTACAGGTTGATTTTATTTAACTCTTGCCAATAATTTTTACATTTACTAGTATAAGTTTTACATTGATTTAAATTAATATCCTTTTCACAAAGATCATGGTCTGATTTCATTCTTCTGATAGGTTTTCTTAAATAACAATAATGAATAGAACTTAAGTATGATAAACACATCTCAATATCCTCCTGATGCATTGGCAAATAAAAATCTTTACTTAAATTAATTGCTATAAATTTCGATATTGGACGGATATTGATGACTCCTTGATTTTGATTATTAAGTTTACGAGGTATTGAGTACACTCTGTATAGCTCATATGTGTCTCTATTGATAAGTGGAATTCTAATCTCAAAAATAAAGTAGCGGTCAGTGGCTTTTGCTTTTACCTTTAACATCTGATACATTTGTACCAAATCTTGCTTGATATTTTGAATGGGAAAAGTTAAATCGCTAGGTAATGATGCTGATATCCTATTCAACTCCTTCTCGATCTGATCAACACTTAACAAGTGTATGTTCATCTTGCTATAAATCCGTGATAGTTTCCAGGAGCGCATCCTGTATATATTTTAACTTGTCTAATATTCTACTAGCTGCTATTGTTGACAGTGTGATGTCACTAACCTTTGATATATCATCGTAAGCTACTTGTAAATTATATTTTAAATTATTCATATTTTGATTGATAGTTTTATGCTGCATGTTCATGATTTCTTCCGTTCTTTGTAGAATGTTATTGTGTGCTTCTAATATTGATGTCTGATTTTTCCACAGTGTTAAAAGATGATTCTGATTTTCTCTGATAAGATCTATATCTTTTTGATATTGGTCTGCGAAACGTTCATCTAGCGTTCCGAACAGACTGTTTGCAATGTAGCCTATTCCATTTATAAGCCCTCGCTTTCGCCGCGATGCTCCGTCATCTTGCCTACCCAGCAGAATGCAGTTGTTGAACAGGAGCTCCTCGTAATCGTGTTTCAGTTGTAGTAAAGTTACGTCACAGTATGATAATTTCTTGGCATTGTTACATGATTTATTTATAACTTGATAGTATTGTTTAAACGTTTCGACTCCTTCCCAGTAGGGTCCCATGTGATAGTATACTACGAGCTTCCATTCATCTCTGATAAGTTGAATGTTTGATATTTTGTCAAAGTACAAACTTTGACTTTGATTAAATAACTGTTTTACTTGAAAACCTTGGGCTGTTCCAAGTATTGATACGAAAAATAGAAATGATAATATAAACATTGATAGGTATGATTTATGCCTGTTGGACTTTATTTTATTACTTATTGATAATTGCTCCTTTGATGATGATTTTTCATGATATTTATTTTCCGGTGCTACCTTTTCTTCGTATGATTGCTCTATCGGCAGTTTTGATAATTTGATGATGGGTCTCTTCATTAATCCTGATTTTGTTTTTAAAGTAACGACTCTCACGAAGCCATCCTTGCCGGGATGTGTTTTGACTACTCTGCCTAGAGCCCATTTTCCCGCCGGCAGGTTTGCATCATGATTGAGCACGACGTCATTCAATTTTAGGTTGCTTTGATCCTTTCTCCACTTACTTCTTGCTGTGATTTGTGCTAGATATTCCGTCTTCCATCTTTTCCATATGTCTTGGAATATTTTTTGAGTTAGATGCCATCTTGATCTTCCATCTTCTGGCGTATCTATGATAGTTACTGATGGTCCATTTGTTAAAAAATGGGCTGGTGTGAGGAAGTCCAGTTCGTCAGGATCCTCTGATATTGTGCTTAGCGGTCTGCTATTTAAACAAGCTTCTAGCTGAGATAGAAGCGTAGAATATTCTTCGAACGTTAACTTCTGCGCACCGACAACTCTTTTAAGGTGATATTTTAAGCTTTTAACTGCAGCTTCCCATAATCCTCCGGAACTGGGCCATGCCGGCGCCTGGAAGTTCCATTTTATTTCCATGTCTGCTATTTCCGCGAAGAACTCGTCCTTGAATATATTCTGCAATTCCTGATATTCTGATTGTATTACTCTATTTGCCCCGACGAAGTTAGTACCATTATCACTGTATATATGCCGGGGTGTTCCCTTTCTGGCCGCCATTCTGCGAAGTGCTGCTATGAAGGCCGACGAGCTCAGATCAGAAACAATTTCTAGATGGATGGCCTTGGTCACCATACAAATAAACACGGCCACATAACCCTTTGTCGTCCTGATGCCACGACCCTTGCTTGATTTGACATCCATGAAACCCGTAAAATCTACTCCCGTGTGCTCGAATGGTCGTGAAGGGTTAGTTCTTGCGCTCGGCAAGTCTCCCATGATCTGCTGCTGTTTGATAGGATCGTGCTTTCTGCACGTGATACAGTTTCGCAGTCTTTGTTTGACCGCTCTGTTACCGCCTAGTATCCAATATTTCTGACGAATCGTTGCTAATGATAGTCTGGTGCCTCCATGAAAAGTCAGTTTATGGACGTGATCGATTAGTAGGTCGGTCAGACGACTCTTGTGAGGCAGGATGATAGGATATTTCATTTCCTCGCTGATATTTGCGTTTTTCAACCTCCCTCCAACTCTGAGAAGTCCGTCTGAGTCTAAGAATGGTGTGAAAGGTAGGAGCTTGCTCTTGGTAACTACCTTACCAGTCTCCTTGATGCTTTTAATGTCTTCCAAAAATTCACTATTTTGAACATTTTTCATAATGATAATTTTTGCTTTTCTGATCTCTGCTAAAGTGATATAAGATGGTTTTTGTTCCATCTTTGCTGTAAATCTCAGCATCCATGCTATTATTTTTATAATACGTGTGAACGAGCTGTGCTTTGCTAGAAGCTCATCCACAATGTTCTGATTTGATAAGTTCGTAGTAATGTTTACTACGACCCTTTTGATCTCCTCTTGCGTTTGGTAAGTCTGTGGACTTTCGGTGCCTTTAAATGATCCAAGCCAGGATGGGCCATTCCACCACAAGCTATGCTTTGCTAGTGCTTCTGCTGATAAACCACGGCTGCTACAGTCTGCCGGGTTCTCTGATGATTTAACGTAACGCCAACAACTCGGCGGCATTACTTTAATGATCTCCTTAACTCTATTTGATACAAAGGGCTTCCAGCGCTCCGGCTCTCCTTGAAGCCACCCCAGGACCGCAGTAGAGTCGCTGAACCCATAAATAATAACCTTATAATTAATTAAACATGATTGAACTTTATTAATTAGTTTTGCTAACAGTAGAGCTCCGCTCAGTTCTAACCTAGGTATTGATATAGTTTTGTTCAGGGGCACAATTCTTGTTTTTCCGGCTACTATTTTTATTGATGATTTTTGATCTTGGGATGTTTTGCAATATATGACACACGAATAACATTTCGTGCTGGAGTCGCAAAATCCGCACAACTCTATGATTTCATTTTCTCCAGTTCCAATCCACCTGCTTATTTCGATTTTATTGATGTGTCTAATATCTTCTATGATCTTTACCCATTCTTCTTTGATTTTTTCTGGAATCTCGTCATCCCAGTTTATATTTGCTGAAAATACTGTTTGAAATATGAGTTTTAATTTTGTGCTCAGTGGGGAGAGCCATCCTAAAGGATCAAAAAGCTTAGAAATATCTGATAATAATGATCGTTTCGTGTATTTAGGTGATTGTTCTATTTTTGATTCGAAGACAAACACGTCCCTTTTGGCATTCCAGCGGATGCCTAAGGTCTTCGTTGATTCATTTTGTCTAAAATCAAAGTGTTGCTCGTCCCCTGATTCTGCTAATTGCGGCGTGTTTGATACCCATTTTCTCAAGTTGAACCCTCCTGATTTCATAAGTTCGATGAGGTCTTGTTTCAGCTGTAATGATGATTCGATCCTGTGGCCCCCGTGGACGATATCGTCCATGTAAAATGCCTCATCTGTTGCCTTAACAGCATCGCTTGATGGATAGTTGTGTTGGTTGTCTTTTGCCAACTGCTTTAATGTTTTCATCGCAAGGTATGGTGCGGCACGCATCCCATACGTTACTGTATTAAGCTGATATTGCTGAATTGCCATGTCTGGAGAATCTCGCCAGACTATTTTCTGATACTGCTGATGATCAGGGTGGATGATAATTTGTCGAAACATCTTCTCAATGTCTGCGGCAAATGCATGCTTAAACTGTCTCCACTTAATTAACAAAGTTTGCAAATCCTGTTGCAGATTTGGGCCCCGGTGCATAACGTCATTCAAGCTGTGGCCGCTCGACGTTTTAGCAGACGCGTTAAATACGACCCGCAACTTTGTAGTAGTTGATTCACTACGTAAAACACAATGGTGTGGTAGAAAGTAATGCGGTGTCAAGTTTCTTTCGTCACGACTCATATGTCCCAATGATAAATATTCTTTTATAAAAGATTTGTATTGATCGGAAATATTCTCATCTTTTTGGAGTTTCCGCTCCAATGATTTGAGTTGAGCAACAGCCATAGGCTTTGACGCGCCTAATTGTTCCTCAAATGATTGTTTAAATGGGTATTTTACGACGTACCGCCCGTCATCGAGTCGTGTGGTAGTTTTATCGTAAAATTCCAAACATTGCTGATCTTCTGATGATAAATCTGATTGTTCTGTGATGTCCTCTATCTCCCAGAACTGCTTGATATCTTCTATGTTATTAATGATCACATTACAATGATACTTCTTAGTATTTCCGCAAAGGATCCATCCCAAGCGTGTTTGCTGTGCGATGGGCATTGATTGATCTTCCCCGCGAATAATACCTTCCATCATGATAATAGGGTAGATGTCTGCTCCTAAAAGTATGTCTACTCCCCGGCTTACGTAGAAGTCCGGATCTGCTAATTTAATGTTATCTATGTATGACCACGCCGGTCTGATAAATGATTCGCTCGGTAAATGCTTGATAAGATTGTTCATGATAAGAAGATCGGTGTTAAACGAAAAGTTGCTATGTAGAGATGAACAAGAAGCCTTGATTAAGCCTTTGCAGTTGTTCTCTTTCTCTCCTACTCCGAAAATAACACCTCGGCAACCCTGCCGTTTGATCCCAAGCTGCTGTGCAGCATGCTCAGTGATTAACGAAATTTGAGACCCCTGATCTACGAGTGCTCTCATGATAAGATGATCCCCTGATTTTGTCTGCACCTTCACGAGGGCAGTTGCCAATAAGACTTCGTTGTCTTGGTTGACTGATGATGATGATGATGGCACGTGCTGAATCGCGTCAGTTTCCTGTACTACATTTGATGTTAACGACCTTTGATTTGCCTCTGTCAAATGCAAAAGTGTGTTGTGATTTCCGTTGCACTGTTTGCATTTCTTTGTTGAGAAACACACTTTTCCTTTATGATCGTATAAGCAATTTTTGCATAAATTTAGTTCATTTGATATTTTTATTTTAGCGATAGTTGGCATTTCGAGGAAAGTTTTGCAATTAAAAATGCCGTGTTGCTTTTGACAAATTGGGCAATATGCATTTGAAATGTGCATTGATTTATTGCTATGATAAGTTTGCTGATTTGAAATGATTCTATAAGCGGGGCCTTTAGGCTGATATTTGCTTGATGATGATTGATTAATATTGCTAGGTACTTTCTTAGCGCCCTCATATTTTCTTTGCGATGATTCAAGGGTATTGAACTTAGTTTCTAAAAACGTTAGAAACTCGTTGAGTATCGGAAGTTCGCGTGTGTTACCTAGCGATTCTACATACTCGTTATATGATTGTGCATCTAGTTTATTTGATAATAGGTAAACTAAAAGAGGATCCCAGGTGCTTATATCAACACCGAGATTTTTGATAGCGTGTAGGCATTCTAATGATATGTCATGAAATTTCTTAATTTGTCCCATGGACTGATTTTGCATATTTTGAAAACAAAGTAAAGTACTGATATGCGAATGAAAAATTGCTTTTTTGTTATTGTATCTATTGTTCAGTATATCCCAACATACAGAATAATTATCTGAGCTGATTGGTAAATGTTGAATTAAGCGCTCAGCCTCTCCCTTGACCTTGCCCTTTAGAAACTGCATTTTCTGAGCATTGGACAAGGCAGAGTTATTGTGTATGGTTTCATTGAAAAGATCTTGGAATGACACCCACTGATTGTAGTTGCCATGAAATTCAGGAACCACCATTTTAGGAGTGGTATGTTCCCTATGAGCTGCTGACCACAACTTTTGATTGATTTGCTTTATGAGCTGATTGAAAGTTTTCTCGTGCTTAGTAAAAATGCTATCGTACGCTTCATTAGACCCGTTTAATTCAGCGTCGATTTCCCAATGAAGGTTATCAATAACCGTCCACCTAGCCTGTAAATTTTTGATTGTATTTTCTAACTCCCATCTTTCTGAAATTTCGCTTAAAGTAATGTTTGCTACAGTACGGCAGAAAGCCTTAAAATTAGTTGATTGCCTACGTAACAAATCCTCAGATTTACTATCTGTAGCCTGATCGCGGGCCTGAAACTCTTGGCCAAACGATTGGACCTGCTGACTGCCCGATGCTTGCTGCGCGCGAGCCGTGTAATCCTGTCTCGCTTCTTTCTCCTGCTGCTGAATACTAGTTGATAGTTGGTCGTCCTGCTGTTGACGACGCAACTCTGCTACGGTCTTACAACCTGATCGAATCACTTCCTCATATTGTTGATTTACCTTTGCCTTGATATTTTCATAGAGCCCTTTTACGTTATCAAATTCATTTGACGTAAAATACTCGTGCTGCTTATCGTACCCACACAGATTAAAATGATTGTTTTGGAAATCGTTCCAGTATTTCTCAAGAAGAGCTAACCTTTTCTTAAAATAGTCGATGGACTTCCGCTCTGGTCCATCTTTGTTAAAATTAGATAGAAATTTATTGAACTCGTCAATAATATCCGCCTGATTTGCTAGTAAAATATCCATCTTAAAATAAATAACTCGTACTCAAATAATAAGTGGAAAGATCCTACTTGATTTGAAGCTGTAGAGAAGTCCGGTCGTTGCTCGACGCCCGTTGCCTTACGTCTGCAAGCTCCGCTGATAATAGACCTTCACGAGATCTGATGCTGATGCTGCCGTGACCTCAACGAGATCTGATGCTGCCTGCTGGCGACCTCCGCAAGGTCTGATGCTGCTGTGACCTCAACGAGGTCTGTTGATGGTCGATGATAGACCTCCACGAGATCTGGTGATGCTGTGATCTCGACGAGACCTGATGTAGCCTTCTGGCGACCTCCGCAAGGTCTGATGCTGCTGTGACCTCAACGAGATCTGATACTGCCTGCTGGCGACCTCCGCAAGGTCTGATGCTGCTGTGACCTTAACAAGGTCTGATGTAGCCTGCTGGCGACCTCCGCAAGGTCTGATGATGATATGTGACACTGTCCCCACGCACTGTCACTGATATGATAGTATGCTGTTTCACGGTTCACTCACTCGACGATTGATATTACCGACGCGCGAGGTCCGTAAGCTCGAAGGACCATAAGATGTACGGTCTGCTAGTGTCCGTTCATCTGTGCCTAGATACACGGTCTGATGTGTCCGATACCTAAGCTGATTGATATGATAAATGATACAACTCAATTAACTTAATAAACTGAGTATATTATCCAAAATAACTTTAAATACTATGATGGGGGGATGATATGATTGATACCGCGGTTGAATAACAACTGCACTCTACAGGTGCGCGTCGGCCGCGAGGCGGGCGCGCGGTTTTGATGAATTAACACTAAAATGTAGGGCAACGCCGTACACTATATGACATATAAATTTAATGTAAATATAAGATGCTGAATTTAAATTTGACAAATACACATACCAATCAGACCATTTAAAAAAACTAGCAAAATTAAGAGCTTATTACAATGGAATGAATGAATGAATCCACCCAGACCCTACATAACAATATTAAAATAATTCTGTGCCTTAAGGGGCGAAACGTTGCGATACTAGCGCCACTTCGATAAATAATTAATATCTTCTAAACCATGGCCGAAATCAAAAACGCGCCTTTGACTTCCTAGGGCATGGTTTAGAAGATATTAATTATTTTATTTTATTTTATTTTATTGAATTTGGTACACAAACAGTTGACAATCAAAACATTAAAAACAAACATTGTAAACAGTTCCGCTCTAGATTGACAACCAAAAAAGTATACACAGCATGCACAAATTTTTGAAGACATTTTAACGCAGTATGCACTTGTAGGTAAATGTACTTAAATTTTTGAACAATAATTTAACAAAAAATTTAGGATTATAAATTACGAAATATCAATATCAAAATTAAATATATATTAATTAATACTAACTTAACTTGATGATTTACATAAAATTAAAGAATTAAATTAATTATAATTGCTTCCTATTATTAGCCAAACACTTTTCTTAAATCTTGGGAGATTCGTTCCAAATATATCAATATCTTTGTTTTTTGAAGATAGCTCATTATAAAGACGACACATACGAACTATGGGATTAAAAAAGGATGTGTTGTTTTTATAAACTTCTAGAAGGAAAGTTTTTGGGTGACGTGAACGTGGATTTGTATAAATATTAATCAGTGAGAGTAGCGATGATGAGGACACCCTAGCGTTTATGACTTTATGACTTTATTTTATCGGGAGTGGCGCTGGTTTCGCATCGTGTAAGCCCTATATGGAAAAGTTCAAAGTGGTGGTAACTTTTTCAAATCATTTATTTTTACGGAAACCCAACGAGACCCATGCATAACTATTTTCAAGTACATCTGTTCATAAATAAAAAAATCTTGTGTCCTTGCGATACCGGGGGTACCTTTAAGCTGTTTGTTGTAAAGAAAAAAAAACGTTTTAAATAGTATTAGTATTTGTCGATTTTGAAATCATTCACCTTGTTTTATTATAAACTGGACCAAAAACGTTTCTTCCCGTCATTTGGGAAGATTCCCGGGAATATTCCCCGTTTCTTCCCGTTTCGGAAACTTTCCGGGAAAATTCCGGGTAGAAACCCATCTCTAATTTGGACGTTCTTTTTACATACCGATTACAAATAAAATAAATTTTAGGAAATTGGTTCGCATTTAAAAAAGTTATAATAAATAAAGAAATAAGCGCTTTTTCGTTCGATGTTACATGTAAGTATTATGTCTTAGACTTTTTTTTATTATTGTATTTTTATTTTTAAAAGTAGCAGAGTGATTTCATATTTTTTACTGATGTACAAATAGGCATTTTTAAATTATTTTTTTTGACAACGCCGATTTTTTTTTGTACACTATTTATTATCGATTCAGTGTCTTAGTCGGAGTGAGTGACCTGTTAAAAAATAAACGCTGATTTCAAAGTCACCTGTCGTGTCACCAATGACACGGATGACATTAGACCCGTCACTGTACTCTAGTGCGAAAGGGACACACCAAGAAAAACGAAGTTTCACTCGAGCTCATTTTCTAAAAGATGTTTTTATTTTTTGTTTAGCCTGTTAAGTGTCCCACTGCTGGGCAAAGGCCTCCACCCTAGTTCTCCAAGATATATCGGTTATTTTTCAAAGCACTTTATTCATATACTTACAATTAAGGTTCGGGCTGATATGCAGAATAACATGCAGTGAGTATTACAGTTGTACGTAGTACTTATTAATTCCATGGTTTTGAGAGCTTTTCTAAAAGTGGAATTAAACTACAGTAGGTACAGTCACGGACTAGGAGGCCGTAACAGATTTGTCTATGGTTTCGTCAGCCCTAGACTGTATTACCAAAGAACAAGAGCTATTTTGCAATACAGAAAAACCGGAAGTGTTACGCCGATCGTGTCAGCCACTGTACCTACCTTAAGTCTTGATTTAACAACAACCTACTGAAGACTTGGCTGTATGGAGTAAGTTCCTTTGCCTGCCCAGCGAAATAAAATCAACAAATCGATTTGTTTTCTTTTCTTTCGACTCTTTCGTTCCTGTTTCGTTCGTTTCTGGTTTGTGGATTATTTCAGGTTTCAATAATTGAATTGGTTGAATCGTTAAATCCTTTAAAAACAAAATTCGTGGGGGCTTGTGGGAATTGTCTGTTTGCTTAGAACTTGAGGCTTTGGCAGTCGATAATTCTGTCATGAAATTCGTTTAAAATGCGTTTCAATAAGCCGGAGTTGATCGCCTTGGCTTCACATACGTCCCAGACATTTGATCGCGAAGGCATTCTTATCATCAAGGAGAGACAGGATGGGTTTTTTCGACGATCAGAAGGTAAGTAACCGTTTCTACGTAGTTTCTAGTCACGAAACCTTGTCTTCTTTCTGGTTAGACCATCATGTAATCATTATCACAAAAGTAGGTAGGTACCTAAAAATGAAGAGTAGGTCTCAAGTTGAGAATATTCAACATTAGTCTAAACCATACTATTTCGGTCTAAACAATTTTTAGGCTTTATTTTTAATTTTGTAAAGTAGGTACACTTTTATATACAGAAAACGTTTAAATATGTAAATTGTTTTCAAATTTAATGTAATAAAACATAGCTGTTTATTCACAGGCTGCTCTCCTCGTTGGTTTCGTCTCCATGGAAATCTTTTATTCTACTTGCGTGGGACAGAACAGCTTTCAGAGCCTATGGGCATAGTGGTGCTGGGCTGCCACCAGGTTAAGATTCAGGATCAAGATGAGAATGGCCATTGGCCTTTTCAAATTGGTAATTAATGTTAAAGAAATTAAATATTAAAACACTTGCCTTAAAGATAAACAACTTAAGTTGCATAAAAGAAAGATACAATGCTGCATTTGTTATAGTTCCAAATACTGGGCATTTACAAGCCATCCGTGAATGCGAAAACACTGTTTGTCCAAATGGATTGGCAGGGTATGATGGAATCCCAATCAAGCCAATTGTAGTGGTGTGCAGGGACAAAAACTTGTTCGTTAATGCTGTTACTCGTGAGCCAAACACGCTATTTTGTCCATGCATACACTCAAAATAAGCTTAATCAAATGACTCGCTGGCATATTTGTGAATGCTATGAATTTGGCTCGGAGCAATGTTGATTATGAGCAGAATGGTGCGAAGGCCATATGGTCTGTTGTGAATGCCCAGCATTAACCATACTTTATTGCTGTATATTTTTAATTATGCAATATATGGTTCTGGCAGAATCATCAGCGTTGCATCAATGCAATTGCATTGCTTGCAACTTAAGCTGAGTCTGGGGCCATTTTGCGCCCACAACACTTACAATAATTTTGTCAATTTTATTTCGTTATTTGTTCTTTGTGTTTCTTTTACCTAGTTGTTACATAATATTATGTGTGCGCAAATAAAGATCTGTGTATGTCTATGTCTGTCTATATATTATTTATTTATTTATTACAAATCATAAGTTAAATTACATATTTTAGTTTGGGGAAATGGAGTCTGCTACAAAATGGCTACCTATTTAGAATCAGAGCGCACCACGTGGATAAAAGCAATAGATTCAGCACCATATGACAAGTTGAAGTCTGAGATCAGCATTTTGAAGGAAAAACTAAAAAAACACCAGCCCATAGAGGACATCTCCACCTGGCGGCTTCACAGAGGAGTTGTTGTAGGTGAGAGACAATCTGTGCTCTTCAATCCAGTGTTTGATATCCTCATCAGTCATATTATCATTTCTACCACACAGAAATGAAACAAAGATACAAACATTAGATAAAGTATAATGTGAAGTTGTGCAGTAAATAAAAAATATACTCCATACAATTAACTGATTTGCAAGAAACTGATGTATTATTATTACTTTAACTATTAATAACTTTTTTGTGAAAGTAAGTATATGTTATTAAATTTAGTTTAGTTATGTGTTGATAAATTGGATTTACCAATTGGCTTGCTGCTGGTGTACTCTAGGCTGCAAATATTTCTTAACCAATGGTCAGCGCTGTTGTTAGTGGATAGCTATATCTATGCAAATGAATGAACATTGTATACTGCAGAAATTAATGATTAGCTATGCGCGCAGCACAGCTATGTCTGACCGACTTCAACTCTGACACAGGTCTGACACAACATCGGTCAAGCACTATCTGCAACCTGGCACTTTGCAAATAATATAGTAGTAAATATATTTTAATTATTTCTGGAATTGCCTATTTAAAAGAAGAAATTTATAATATTGTTTCTATTTTGTAGATATGAATGAAATACCTCTGTGTGAGCTAGCCCTCTCATGTGACAATTTGCTGTGCGATGCCCATGGGCTGCCTCCTTCCCCAAAGATTGTTGTTTATGTAAAGTACCCAAAAGGAATGTGTGTCAAATACAGCTCGACTGAAATTATTCATGTGAGTGACTCTTGCTGTTTTGCCAAAATTTCAGGAATATGATAAATAATAAGTTGAAATTACTTTTTTAACATTATACAATGTACATTGTTGTGGCTATGTGAACTTGGCACCCGAGATTGAGAAATTTTGTTATTATACCTTTATTCCCATAGATAAACGTTTGTAGTTGATTTTAGTAAAAATTTTTTTTTTTGTAGTTGGACAGAAAAAAAATTATAGCACTTTGACAAAATCGCGTCCCCCCGATTTACGGAAACTCAAATTTTGTCTTCGATTCAAGAAAAGAATCGTTAGTAGTTGATTGTAGTGAAAATCATTTCGTTTGTAGTTGAAAAAAAAATTTTTTTTTTGTGAACTTGGCACCCGACAATCTTTTTTTTTTATTTTTTTTTTCGATTCTAATACCTTATAGGACGTAGTTGATTGTAGTGATTTTCTTTTCGTTTGTAGTATCTTAAAAAAAATAAAAAAAAGTTTTTCGTTTGAAGTAAAGTATATTTTGTTTGTAGTGACGTTCAATTCGTTTGTAGTAACTTATTCTCGTTTGTAGTGAGCTTTAAATCGTTTGTAATAACTTATTTTTTTTGTAGTGACGTTAAATACGTTTGTAGAACTTATTTTCGTTTGTAGTGAGCTTTAAATCGTTTGTAGTAACTTATTTTCGTTTGTAAAGACGTTAAATTCGTTTGTAGTAACTTACTTTCGTTTGTAGTGACGTTAATTTCGTTTGTAGTTACCTATTTTCGTTTGTAGTGAGCTTTAAATCGTTTGTAGTAACTTATTTTCGTTTGTAGTGAGGATAAATTCGTTTGTAGTAACTTATTTTCGTTTGTAGTGAGCTTTAAATCGTTTGTAGTAACTTACTTTCGTTTGCAGTGAGGTTAAATTTGTTTGTAGTAACTTCTTTTCGTTTGTAGTGAGCTTTAAATCGTTTGTAGTTAGTTACTTACTTTCGTTTGTAGTGAGCTTTAAATCGTTTGTAGTAACTTACTTTCGTTTGTAGTGAGGTTAAATTCGTTTGTAGTAACTTATTTTCGTTTGTAGTGACGTTAATTTCGTTTGTAGTAACTTATTTTCGTTTGTAGTGAGCTTTAAATCGTTTGTAGTAACTTACTTTCGTTTGTAGTGAGGTTAAATTCGTTTGTAAAAACTTACTTTCGTTTGTTGTGAGGTTAAATTCGTTTGTAGTAACTTGTATTCGTTTGTAGTGAGCTTTAAATCGTTTGTAATTACTTACTTTCGTTTGTAGTGAAGATAATTTCGTTTGTAGTAACTGATTTTCGTTTGTAGTGACGTTAAATTCGTTTGTAGTAACTTATTTTCGTTTGTAGTGAGCTTTAAATCGTTTGTAGTAACTTATTTTCGTTTGTAGTGACGTTAAATTCGTTTGTAGTAACTTACTTTCGTTTGTAGTGACGTTAATTTCGTTTGTAGTAACCTATTTTCGTTTGTAGTGAGCTTTAAATTCGTTTGTAGTAACTTATTTTCGTTTGTAGTGAGCTTTAAATCGTTTGTAAGTAACTACAAACGATTTAAAGCTCACTACAAACGAAAATAGGTTACTACAAACGAAATTAACGTCACTACAAACGTAAGTAAGTTACTACAAACGAATTTAACCTCACTACAAACGAAAATAAGTTACTACAAACGATTTAAAGCTCACTACAAACAAAAATAAGTTACTACAAACGAATTTAACGTCACTACAAACGAAAATAAGTTACTACAAACGATTTAAAGCTCACTACAAACGAAAGTTAGTTACTACAAACGATTTAAAGCTCACTACAAACGAAAATAGGTAACTACAAACGAAATTTACGTCACTACAAACGAAAGTAAGTTACTACAAACGAATTAAACGTCACTACAAACAAAAATCAGTTACTACAAACGAAATTATCTTCACTACAAACGAAAGTAAGTAACTACAAACGATTTAAAGCTCACTACAAACGAAAATAAGTTACTACAAACGAATTTAACCTCACTACAAACTAAAGTAAGTTACTACAAACGATTTAAAGCTCACTACAAACGAAAATAAGTTACTACAAACGAATTTAACCTCACTACAAACGAAAATAAGTTACTACAAACGATTTAAAGCTCACTACAAACGAAAATAAGTTACTACAAACGAATTTAACCTCACTACAAACGAAAGTAAGTTACTACAAACGATTTAAAGCTCACTACAAACGAAAATAGGTAACTACAAACGAAATTAACGTCACTACAAACGAAAATAAGTTACTACAAACGATTTAAAGCTCACTACAAACGAAAATAAGTTACTACAAACGATTTGAAGCTCACTACAAACGAAAATAAGTTACTACAAACGAATTTAACCTCACTACAAACGAAAGTTAGTTAGTACAAACGATTTAAGGCTCACTACAAACGAAAATAAGTTACTACAAACGTATTTTACGTCACTACAAACGAAAATAAGTTACTACAAACGATTTGAAGCTCACTACAAACAAAAATAAGTTACTACAAACGTATTTAACGTCACTACAAACGAAAATAAGTTACTACAAACGATTTAAAGCTTACTACAAACGAAAATAAGTTACTACAAACGTATTGAACGTCTCTACAAACGAAAATAAGTTACTACAAACGAATTTAACGTCACTACAAACGAAAATAAGTTACTACAAACGAATTTAACGTCACTACAAACGAAAATCAGTTACTACAAACGAAATTATCTTCGTTACAAACGAAAGTAAGTAACTACAAACGATTTAAAGCTCACTACAAACGAAAATAAGTTACTACAAACGAAATTAACCTCACTACAAACGAAAGTAAGTTACTACAAATGATTTAAAGCTCACTACAAACGAAAATAGGTAACTACAAACGATTTAAAGCTCACTACAAACGAAAAGAAGTTACTACAAACGAATTTAACCTCACTGCAAACGAAAGTAAGTTACTACAAACGATTTAAAGCTCACTACAAACGAAAATAAGTTACTACAAACGAATTTATCCTCACTACAAACGAAAGTTAGTTACTACAAACGAATTAAAGCTCACTACAAACGAAAATAGGTAACTACAAACGAAATTAACGTCACTACAAACGAAAGTAAGTTACTACAAACGAATTTAACGTCTTTACAAACGAAAATTAGTTACTACAAACGATTTAAAGCTCACTACAAACGAAAATAAGTTCTACAAACGTATTTAACGTCACTACAAACGAAAATAAGTTACTACAAACGATTTAAAGCTCACTACAAACGAAAATAAGTTACTACAAACGAATTTAACCTCACTACAAACGAAAGTAAGTTACTACAAACGATTTAAAGCTCACTACAAACGAAAATAAGTTACTACAAACGAATTTAATCTCACTACAAACGAAAGTAAGTTACTACAAACGATTTAAAGCTCACTACAAACGAAAGTAAGTTACTACAAACGAATTTAACCTCACTACAAACGAAAATAAGTTACTACAAACGAAATTAACGTCACTACAAACGAAAATAAGTTACTACAAACGAATTTAACCTCACTAGAAACGAGAATTAGTTACTACAAACGTATTTAACGTCACTACAAACGAAAGTAAGTTACTACAAACGATTTAAAGCTCACTACAAACGAAAATAAGTTACTACAAACGAATTTAACCTCACTACAAACGAAAATAAGTAACTACAAACGATTTAAAGCTCACTACAAACGAAAATAAGTTACTACAAACGTATTTTACGTCACTACAATCGAAAATAAGTTACTACAAACGATTTGAAGCTCACTACAAACGAAAATAAGTTACTACAAACGAATTTAACCTCACTACAAACGAAAGAAAGTAAGTACAAACCATTTAAAACTCACTACAAACGAAAATAAGTTACTACAAACGAATTCAACGTCACTACAAACGAAATTAAGTTACTACAAACGAATTTAACCTCACTACAAACGAAAATAAGTTACTACAAACGATTTAAAGCTCACTACAAACGAAAATAAGTTACTACAAACGAATTTAATGTCACTACAAACGAAAATCAGTTACTACAAACGATTTAAAGCTCACTGCAAACGAAAATAAGTTACTACAAACGATTTAAAGCTCACTACAAACGAAAATAAGTTACTACAAACGAATTTAATGTCACTACAAACGAAAATCAGTTACTACAAACGATTTAAAGCTCACTGCAAACGAAAATAAGTTACTACAAACGATTTAAAGCTCACTACAAACGAAAATAAGTTACTACAAACGAATTTAACGTCACTACAAACGAAAATAAGTTACTACAAACGAAATAAAGCTCACTACAAACGAAAATAAGTTACTTCAAACGAATTTAACCTCACAACAAACGAAAGTAAGTTACTACAAACGATTTAAAGCTCACTACAAACGAAAATAGGTAACTACAAACGAAATCAACGTCACTACAAACAAAATTTACGTAACTTCAAACGAAAAACTTTTTTTTAATTTTTTTTAAGATACTACAAACGAAAAGAAAATCACTACAATCAACTACGTCCTATAAGGTATTAGAATCGAAAAAAAAAATAAAAAAAAAGATTGTCGGGTGCCAAGTTCACAAAAAAAAATTTTTTTTTTCAACTACAAACGAAATGATTTTCACTACAATCAACTACTAACGATTCTTTTCTTGAATCGAAGACAAAATTTGAGTTTCCGTAAATCGGGGGGACGCGATTTTTTCAAAGTGCTATAATTTTTTTTCTGTCCAACTACAAAAAAAAAAAATTTTACTACAATCAACTACAAACGTTTATCTATGGGAATAAAGGTATAATAACAAAATTTCTCAATCTCGGGTGCCAAGTCCACATAGCCCATTGTTGTGTGTAACTACTTGCCAGTAAGGCGCAGGATCACTTGAACCTTTCATGGTTTCTGCCGCTTCAGGACCGCACACATCTTGTATCTTAGGTCGTAAAAGTAAATATAGTAGATTTATATCATTTATGGGGACAAACTCTTGCCCCTTATTTTATAGAAACTGTGTTTAGGATTCAAATAACACATTAACCCACATTAGACAAGATTTAGAATGAGACAATTCATTACTTGTTTATTTATTCTTTGAAATAAGTAGGTTATTGGTTAATGCTATTGCGTAATTTGATATTTTACTTTCAGAAATCCAGTAATCCTAGCTTTTCGCGAACAGTCCTCTTTCGCGCTGGCGACGGCTTGACTGGAGACACGATAGTTCGCATTGTAGTGTATGATGTAAAGGAGCTAGTTTCAGACACTATGCTGCCCATTGGAAATGCTTCTCTATTACTAAGTACCATTCAGGTTAGAAAGACTTCAATATTGTATTCCAGCTTACATAAAACGAACTCATTTAATTGTTATAAATTATTATTTTTTTCAATGCAGGAAGCTCAGCGACTCAGGATAGCACTGACGACACGTGACAAAAAAAATGTCGGCTTTGTCACCATAAATGGGTGGAGCCTGGAGCCGGCCTACGTCGGCACCAGCCCCACCCACACCAACGACAGGAACAGCGTGAATGTTCCTCAGAAAGTTCACTGCCACAGAAGATCGCAGTCGCTTCCTCCTAGACTCGGGCTCAAGCTCAAGTTTCCTTCGATCGGAATCCTGATGAAGCAGAACTTCCTCAACAGTCACCTCGTCACCTACAGGTTCCACTCGGGCCTGGGCGGAGATATCACTGTCCACGAGATGATGGCAGAGTCGAGGTTTTGCTATCATATACCATTGCAGCTATTGTATGTCTTTGAAATATTTATGAAAGTTTATTAAAAAGTATGGCATATTTCGTAATATTCCCGCACTCTTTCAGAGAAATCTATATCAACAGAGAGAAGGAGGTGCTACAAGAGATTGTTTCGGTCGGCGAGATGGGCGGCCAGTGGAAGGCAAAGCAAATTGAACTTTTAAATACTCATTTAAATATACTTAAACGTTATCTAGTATCTAAAAGGAGCTTACAATTTATATCTGAAGATAAATACTTGAAGGAGAGCAGGATAAAAGGTACCAATAATATCATTTTTTTTCAAAATGGAACCCGCCTTCAATGAAGTGAAACATACATCAACTGAGCACTTCCTCTTTTTCGAAGTCAGTTAAAATAGGTACTAAAACCTCCTGAATGTAATAAATACTTATCTGAAAACCGCATCAAAATTGGTTCAGCTAAAAACAAGATATTTGCGGAAAATCATACATACAGGTCAAACTGATAACCTCCTTTTTTGAAGTCGGTTAAAAATCACAAGATTTGAAATATTTTTTTATCTATACCAATATTATAAAGAGGAAAGATTTGTTTGTTTGTTTGTTTGTTTGTTTGTTTGTAACGAATAGGCTCCGGAAATACTGAACCGATTTGAAAAATTCTTTCACTGGTAGGAAGCTACATTAACCCCGAGTGTCATAGGCTATATAAGATTTTCAAAAAAAGTTGGTATCCTTACCTAAACTCAAATAATGTAACTCAAGGTACAATATTTTTTCAGTTGTTTACATATTTTGACAGGTGGTTTGTTGATGTTGTTTGTTTTTTATTCGGCCATTCTGGCGGGCAAAAGAACATAATCTATAGAGCCAAGTCTTTTGTAGTATCTTATATTCTATGGCGTAACGAAGTAAGCCGGGAAAGCTCGTACAGATATAATTTAAAAAAAATTAATCACTCCTTTTCGAATACGACCACTTTAGTTCTTTTTATGTGGCCTTAATTAGTTGTTTTCTATAGGAGACTCATATGATAGCGGGACCTAAAGTAATTTTTAATCCCCTTTAGGTCGCCCTAAGAGCCAGTTTACAGCGATGCTAGCGCCATTCGCGATAAAAAATAATATCTTCTAAACTAAGGCAAAAATCAAAAATGTGGCACTGTATGACACTAGACAATGTAGCCTAGTATTTTTTGAGCACAGCAAAGTAGTACTAAGTAAAAAGAACAAAAAAAACATAGATTGTTGCCAAAAGTGGCCACTTTTAGCAACACTTTGTAGCTTTCTTTGGTCTTCAACCTAAAAGCTATACAGAAGTGCCCTAAAAAATACTAGGCTACATTATCTAGTGTCAAACAGTGCCACATTTTTTATATTTGCCTTAGTTTAGAAGATATTAATTTTTTTCGCGAATGGCGCTAGCATCGCTGTAAACTGGCTCTTAAGAGCGGGCAGAGTGCAAAAACTAAAAAAAGGGTGGTCGAGGCTCAGGATTTACTAGCCTTCATATCGTTCATAAAAATATGAAAAAATATTTACAAATATATTTATGAACATGTTTATCGATTTACGGACGCCAATTTGTAGTATCATCAATAGTTAAATATACTTATTAATGAGTCTACTAGTTTCAATACCCGCCTTGTCCATGTTTACTACTTTCGAGATATCCTTAAATTTCTTATTGTGCGTAGTAGAAGTACATTGTGGTAATGAATTAATGCGAAATCAATCAGGATTTGTGTAGGTGAACTAAATACGTTGTTAAAATGTGTATATTCAAACAAAACATTGTATAACAGCAGAAAAACATATGGACATTGCTGAGTTTGAAACCCTCAGATGGACTTTGTGGTTTTGGATGCAGAAGAACAGGAACTTTGTTGGTTTTGAAGCAAAGCGTTTGCATAATAGTTGGACTTACCAATATTGATACTTTTAGTTACCAGTAACAGTTACCTACTGATTACCTGCCTACTTTCCTAAATCTGCGCGTAAAACAATAAACCTTGATAATATCAAGCCCTGATTTTTATATTTTGATTTTTATAACAATATAAATTATGTTAATGGTACAAAGTTCTATATTTATTGGTAAAAATTAGATACTTGTAAATCATATCACATGTTTTTCTTGCTTTTCAAATTTGGTACGTCAGGGGCCTTGGTCTTCATCATAATTTTGTCATACTACAGAAATAAAAAGTATCAAAACTTTTCAATCCACTGGAACCTACCGTTGTTCTTTGACGCGATTTTTCTTCCAATTAGCAGGATTTCTTATCCGTTTGCGCGCATGGTTATTATCTACAACTTCGGGGTAACACCTCATCTATACCAATATTATAAAGAGGAAAGATTTGGTTGTTTGTTTGTTTGTAACGAATAGGTTCCGGAAATACTGAACCGATTTGAAAAATTCTTTCACTGGTAGGAAGCTACATTAACCCCGAGTGTCATAGGCTATACTAGATTTTCAAAAAAATTAGGGATCCTTACCTAAACTCAAATAATGAAACCCAAGGTGCAATATTTTTTCCGTTGTTTACATATTTTGACAGGTGGTTTGTTGTTGTTGTTTGTTTTTAATTCGGCCATTCTGGGCAGTCAAAAGAACATAGTCTATAAAGCCAAGTCTTTTGTAGTATCTTATATTCTATGGCGTAACGAAGTAAGCCGGGAAAGCTCGTTAATCATAATTTTGGAACTTTATGCGCGAATTATAACTTTTACCACTTTAAAATTGTTAAAAACTGCAAGCAACGTACAATCCGCCATAGTCCACGTCGCAACATGATTGGCTGAGGCGGACTTTGCGCATCTCGAAACAAACAGCGATGGACAATGCTGACTTTGTTGAATAGAATAGATTTTAACTGTTGTTTTCTATAAGACTGCGGTTTTAGGTACAATTGAATGATATGAAACGGTTTCATTTTTAAAAACCATAGAGAAGTCATTTTACCTATTGTATGAACATTGCGGTTATTGATACTAGTAGACTCAAATGTCTAAAGTTGAACAAAATCTGGAAAGTTAAAGCGCCGGAGTTTTTAGGATTGTGATATTAAAAACAAATATTTTCCCCTCAAGTTGATACTCAAAACGTCGAAAAAAGTATAAACAATAAATTTACGAGGCAATAATTAAGAAACAATGCGTATTTATTTTAATACATTAGTTTTAAAACAAAAATCAGGGTAAATTTTGCACGAGATTGCACTTCGGACGTCAGAGACGTCAGCAGAGAGAAGGACGTCAGTACGCCCCGGTCGGTCGCAAGGCGAATCGCACGTCGATTTTGTTCTCTGGCTCTCTAATTCTTTTTTATTTATTTTATTTTGTGTGTAAACATGTCACTTGTCAAACGCGTGTTATAAGCCGCGCAGATAAAGAACAGTTTTTAAAATAGCGGACGTTTGTTTTTTTTCTTAATGTATGGTTGGCAAAATAACTTTGATTAATGTTTCTTCTACCGACTCTTTGTAATTAATAATTCTTTTTTTATTATTATTAATCAATATATATAAAACTCTTCCGTTACTGACTGACTGACTGACTGACTGACAGACAACGCAGAGCCGAAACTACTGGGCGTAGCGGGCTGAAATTTTGCATGTAGGTTCCTTAGGAAGTGTAGGTGAGCACTAAGAAAGGATTTCCCGAAATTCCCACGGGAACGGGAAAAAAACGGGAATTTTGTGTTTATGAGAAATCTGCGCGAGTGAAACCGCGGGGCAGCCTCTAGTTAATGATATAATAGTATTTGCAAATAATATCATCTATACCAATATTATAAAGAGGAAATATTTGTTTGTTTGTAACGAATAGGCTCCGGAAATACTGAACCGATTTGAAAAATTCTTTCACTGGTAGGAAGCTACATTAACCTCGAGTGTCATAGGCTATATTAGATTTTCAAAAAAAATAGGGATCCTTACCTAAACTCAAATAATGTAACCCAAGGTGCAATATTTTTTCCGTGGTTTACATATTTTGACAGGTGGTTTGTTGTTGTTGTTTGTTTTTTATTCGCTCATACCGGGCAGTCAAAAGAACATAGTCTATAGAGCCAAGTCTTAAGTAGGTAGTATCTTATATTCTATGGGGCGTAACGAAGTAAGCCGGGAATGCTCGTAATAAAATAAATTAGAAGCAAGGGTAAATCAATCATTGTTCTTTTATTTTTCTCTATTAATTTTGATTTGAAAACATTAACAGAAAGATAAAATTATGTTAAAAAATGCTTTATTGCCACATGTACATAAGTAATATAAATAATAAAATAATATTGCTATCGCTAAAAAGCGATGCCATATTTAAAACTGTTTTTTATCTGCGCAGGATTGTTATTGCCTTCTCGCTCAGTCTCAGCATGATGACGTCACGAAGCCACGTGTTTTGCAAGTCTCAGAAGAGATACCTACCAAGCTGATAATATTATTTTTTGATTTGAATCGTACATAAAGGTCGTTTCAGACAACGCTATATTATTTTTATATTATAGTAAAGCACAGAAGGTCTACTACTATACTGCATATATAGTAAAGAAGAATCAAATTTATACTATAATGGCGTTAACATTACGGGACATTATTTAAGCAAGCATTAGGTACATCTATCTATATATATAAAATCCAAATACCACTGATCTACTCGCTCACTCACTCACTCGTCATCGCCCAGCCGAAACCGCTGTAGATAAAAGGATGAAATTTGGACAGTAGCCTCCTTACGTGAGGTAGGCACCCACGAAGACGGGATTTTGGGATAACTGAACCGGGACGCCGTATTCAGGGTTTAACAGTTTGTATGAAACTCCTAAACTGCTGGGTTTAGAAAGTTGAAATTTACACTGTATATTTTTATTGCATTACAAACATCATAAATGGTTTTAGTTTTTTTATATCTTGCCCCTGAGTACAGGGTGAAATATGATTTTTGCTAAAATCTAAACTAATTACACTAAAGACTTAAAATTTTCAAAGGTCCTTTTTATATAACAACATGAAATATGATATCAAAACTGCGTTAATTAGTCCTGTAAGCCATGTATGATACAGGATGTTAAAGTTTGTATGAAAGACCGAAACCGCTCCTTATTTTGCTTAAAAATTGAAATGGGTGATGTTTCTAGGTTATAAGGGTCGCTAATTCGATTTTGAAATCCAAGATGGCGGAAATAAATTGTATAAAAAATCGATATGGGTGGCGTTTTCTAGGTTTTGGGGGGCGCTGATTGCGAAATCTTTTGTAGGTGTGCTGATTCTGGGTGCCTAGGTCTCACACAGACGGGATATGGGGTTAACTTCACTGAGTCGCCGGATATAACAGTTTGTATCAGACTCTAAACTGCTGCGATTAGAAAGTTAAAATTTACGCTCAAGATTCTCTTTCCATTACAAACCTCATAAATGGTTTTTTTTTTAATATTTGCCCCTGAGTTCAGGGTAAAACAGGTTTTCTTGCTAAAATCTAAAGTAATGACACTATCTTAAAATTTCAAAATAAGCTCCTCATAATAATTAAGAGGAGTTTAGCAAAATTAAAAAAAAAAAAATTGTACGGATCTGAGACCAAAAGCTCTCCGCAACTGACTCATTTTTCGTTTCACTCGCGCCGAGTCGCAGACACAGCTCGAACAGAAAAGGAGTGGAGTCGACGAATGAGGATCAATATAAATATGTAGATAGTTATGGAAAATTCAAAATAATTATTAACCACTCCAATTATAATTATTATTCATGACAAAACTTTTCTTATTATTAATTATCTTTTCTATGTAAAATCAGACTATTTATTACTGAATCAGAATATTTTATTTTTTAGCACATGTAAGATTAATGCTAATAATATTGTTATTACATACGATGATCATAAGAATTTAAGTTAGTTAGTTCACACCGCTAAAAGTTGCAATTTTTACTCGGATGGGTGTGACGTCATCTCGTCTGAACTAATATCGAACGAACACAATTTTCTGCGAAGGCGACTCTTTTTATTATATTTCATTTTAAAAGTTCATTGTTTAACATGTATAATTTGAGTTCTAAATTTGAACGTAATTAAAGTTTAGTTATCGACAAAGTCAAGTACAAATTAAGATGCACACTATGATACAGGTTTCTGTGATGAAAAGCAGAGTGTAAAGCGCTTCACAGACTACGCAGTTACGATAAGATATCTGTATCGGCGCAGATTATCTTCAACATTAATTTCTATGTAATCCTATGGACGACCACACACTACGCAGATAATGTAAAATATATCTGAGCCGTGACATATAAATTGAAAGATCTGCAGATAACATCTGCCGATACAAATATGGCATAATATTTTAACTGCAGCTAAATACAGGATGTATGATGAAGTAGCCCTCGGGTTTCGGAAATAAGCGCTTCACAGACTATGCAGATACGATAAGATATCTGTATTAATTTATATGAAATCCTATGGACGACCACACACTATGCAGATAATGTAAAATATATCTGAGCCGTGACATATAAATTGAAAGATCTGCAGATAATATCTGCCGATACAAGTTTATCTGCAGATAACATCTGCCGATACAAATATGGCATAATATTTTAACTGCAGCTAAATACAGGATGTATGATGAAGTAGCCCTCGGGTTTCGGAAATAGGATGTGAATTTGTTATCTGATCGATCCTCGAAGATATGAAATTCACCTCGGTCTTTTTAAGCTTTATAAATATGCTGCTCTATCAAAATTCTTCGTGTTTTTAACCGACTTCAAAAAAGGAGGTTATCAGTTGTATGTATGTATGTTTGTCCGCGATTATCTCGCGTTTGGCTGAACCGCTTTTGATGCGGTTTTCAGTTGGTAATGTATTTGATACATTCAGGAGAAGGTGAGAAGGTTTAGTACCTATTTTAACCAACTTCGACTTTCGAGGAAGTTCTCAGATTATGTTTGTGTCAGTTCGTTAAAGGCGGGTCTCTTTTTGTAATAAAAACTTTTTATAAAAAAATTAAACCGCCGAAAAACCACACCACACAAGCAAATTCATTATCTATGTAAAGCGCGATGCGCAGCGGCATACGTTTTTCGGTTATTTCTTTGAATTTAAGGTAATTTAGTGATCTTTATTCGTTGATTCTGTGGCACCGACTCAAAATTTCTTGGTAATCCAAAATTACTTAAAGAAGTGAGTAAATTAAGGCCTAATAGAAAATGTTTCCCTATTATTTAATGCTTTTCAGTTTTTTCGGCGGTTTAATTTTTTTATAAAAAGTTTTTATTTTTTGCTTTTCAGTTTTTTTTGGGCTAATTTTTTTGACCCCATCACCCTTCACAGGGTGGTCGCACCCCACAAGGTGGCCACACAACCTGGTGAAGGTTGAGGGACTGTTTAACACATTTTATAGTTATATAAAATTGGCCGATAGATGGCGTTGTTATTTCTAGATTGCGCCATCGTTGTCCTGTAGTATTTACTTATATAGTGTTTATGTAATTTTATCGTTGAGTTCCCTATTCCCGTGAAATACATTCATACGAATTGTAGACCTATCGCGAGTCTTTCTCTTTTTGGGACCGGGCCCCGGGTCGATCATGGTCCTTCGAGTAGTAGAGTAGTAGTCGGTCGGTCGCGTAGCCTAGTGAAGTGAAGTGAATAGTGTTGTGTTGTGTTGTGCCAAAACGGATTTCAGTGATAAAAAGGACAAGGATGGTAAAACCGTGAGTAAAGTGACAAAGTGACTAAAACAAAAAGTGAGAAAAATTGACCAAAAAAAAGACAGAAAAATCAGTGATAAATTTTAAAAACTTAGAAAAATTCGATAAAAAAAAGACAGAAAAATTTCGTCGCCAAAAACTTTGAATAATTTCGGACTCAAAAAGACTTTGAAAATTTTCAAAAAATTAAAACAATTAGAAAAGTTAGAACGAAATCAAAATGGAAGGAGAGTTAAGAGTACAAGCTGACCTTTTAGATAAAATACAAAAGGCATATACAAATTTTAAGAAGTCACCTAAAGAAAGAATAACACAGTCATACACTGAAACCAGATTAGAAAGTTTAGAGTCAGATTGGACAGATTACAAGCACACACACAAAGAGATAGTTAAACACACTAAAGCTTCAGACAAAGAGAAGATACCTTACTTCAACAACGATGTTTATGATATAGTTGAGGATACATACATACATAACATACAAAAGCGAGTTGAAGGCATTATTGTTTAGATTTGAGAAGATGGAGACAACGGCAGCGACGACGACAAGCAAAAACACAAAGCCCGAGGTTAACCTGCCCAAAATAAACATCCCAGAATTTTCAGGCAAATACCATGATTGGACATCATTCCATGATCTATTCGACTCGCTAGTCAATAGGAACGAGTCGCTGGATGATGTACAGAAATTGAGCTACCTGAAATCTAGTGTGAGGGGTGAGGCTCAGCAACTGCTGAAAACCATTGCAGTCACAAGCGAGAACTACAAGATAGCATGGGATATATTAATACGACGCTACAACAACAAAAGATACCTATCGAACAGTATCTTTAAGCAACTGTTTGCAATCAGAGTAGTAAACACGGAGTCAGCTCACAACATCAAGCAGCTACTAGACGGAACAGTCGAGTGCATTAACTCTTTGAAGAATTTGGGGCTTCCAACCGAAGAATGGGACGCTATCTTAGTTTACATTACAACGTCCAAAATGGACGCAGATAGCCTAAAACTATGGGAGCAACATATTTCGACAGAGAAGAATGAGTTACCGACTTTTAAAACACTAGCTGACTTTCTGGAGACAAGATTTCGATCGTTGGAAATAGTTGATCAGACAGCGAGGCCGTTTTCGTCAGTGCGTCGTCCCAAGGCGTTTCACGTCGAAACAGCAGAAAACGACTTAGTGCAATGTGCATTTTGCAAAGAAAGACACTACATCTATCAATGCAAAGGCTTTGCAAAAGAAAGCTTCAACGATCGGAAAAACTTCGTACAAAACAATGGTTTGTGTTTCAACTGTTTGATTCCAAACCACTCTGCAAACAGATGCATGAGGAACTCCTGTTGTAGAATATGTAGAAGAAAACACCATTCTTTGCTGCATCCTGAAGGCACTAAAACAACAGCAAAGAATGTAACCAGTGGAGAAGAGACAAAACAAATTGAAACACACTTCATAAAACAACCTGATCAAGTACTATTACCTACAGCATTGGTGAACATCAACAGCAAGAAGAATGAAGAACAGGTTTACCGTGCGCTCATTGATCAGGGTTCTCAGGCATCGTTCGTCACAGAGAGGTTGGTTCAATCTTCAGGATTGAAAAGATCAAATACAACAGAGTGGTGTCTGGGCTGAAAACAAGAAATACGTTGCGCACTAAATACATGGTAGAATTGGAGATAGAGTCGAGAGTACAACCAGAGTATAAGATACTAACACAAGCGTACGTGTTAAAAACAATCACAAACTACTTACCATCAAAACACATCAAAGAGGCAAACTTTTCGCAAATAGAGACAAATACACTAGCAGATCAAGGATACAACAAGTCGAGTAGAATTGATGTTCTGCTAGGTGCGGAAGTTTACTGTCAGATTATTGACACTGGCTTGATGAAGAGTCCCTCAGGCATTATAGCTCAGAAAACACACCTGGGCTGGATTCTGTCAGGAGATACAAACAGCAACAAACCTGCAAAAATCAAAAACATTATTAACATTTATTTATGTGTAGAAGATGAGGAATTACATAAGAAGTTTTGGGAAATAGAAAACAAGACTTTCACATCAGACACAAAGTTGTCAGAGGAAGAAAACAGGTGTGAGAGTATTAACAAACAGACTACAACCAAAACAGAAAACAACAAATACAACTTACCATTTAAAGAAGGATGTGAAGCACCAATTGCAGAAACTGGAAAAACAATAGAGAAGGCAAACAACAGATATATACAAACTGAAAGAGATTTCAAGGCAAATGAAAATCTAAAACAAGAAAATATAGAGTTAGAACAAATGACTGAAGCTGAAGAAGACAATCCACAAGCGATATGCAAAGACAAAGACACGTCGAAACCGATGGCTACAACGGAAAATCTTGCATTGCTAGGAGTGACACCGTCGACATTGACAAACAATCAAGCGTGGTGGAAGGGTCCAACTTGGTTGTCTAATTTGAAGCAAGCACCAAAACAGATGATGATACCTGAAACAAAAGAGGAGATTAGAAAACAAACACAAATAAATAGACAGAATACAAATAATATAGATGAAGTGGAAGACAAGGTTTGGGAAGGATTTTCAAGTCTTACAAAGATGATAAGAATACTTACCTACTGCAGAAGATTTCTGAACCTGGAAAGTAAAAACAGAATTAGTAATACAACATATTTACAAATAAATGAAATGAAAGAAACACAATACAATATTAACAAATTAGTACAAGGAAAAGAATTAGATGAAGAAATAAATGATCTGATAAACAAAACACAAAACAAAAAGAAAGTTAAAATACTTACACTTTCACGTTACCTTGAGGAAGATGTTGGTTCGCTGAGATTGCACGATGAAATACAAGCAGAAGGTACACTCATCACATTACCAGACCAAAAACATGATGAGCAAACAAGGACACAGCACTTTTGGCAGAGATGGTTGAAGAAGTTCCTTTATACAAAACAGCAGAGGTACAAATGGCATAGAAAGAAAGGACACAAAGAACCAAGGATTGGAGACAACACACTGTTACAACACGAAGCTATTTCATAATGGCTTATGGGTCCGAAAACAGATTTACATCCTGAATACGACCGACAAAGTACGGGTTGCGACAGTGCAGTGTAAAACGGTTTTTTCTAAGTTATTTTATTCCGAATGATACAAAGACACTTGAGTAGAGACAAAAATAAATACGATATTTGATTTTATGAAGTGCTCATGTTTAGTTAATTTAAGTACAATCACGCATGTTTTAGTTTATTTAAGTATGTGTGATTTAATCTTGATGAAATTTATATTCCAAAATATTCTGATAATGAAGATAAGATTACATACGACTAGGAATATTGTTGCCCACAGCAGTTATATTGAGTGTAAATGTTAAATTAGGTTGAGACAACATTTATATTATTTAAAGAACGGAGTTCTTGGCGGGCAGCATGTTTAACACATTTTATAGTTATATAAAATTGGCCGATAGATGGCGTTGTTATTTCTAGATTGCGCCATCGTTGTCCTGTAGTATTTACTTATATAGTGTTTATGTAATTTTATCGTTGAGTTCCCTATTCCCGTGAAATACATTCATACGAATTGTAGACCTATCGCGAGTCTTATTTTCATTTTTGGGACCGGGCCCCGGGTCGAACAGGGACTAACAGGATGAAGTTCGATCACGACCGGTCGGTGAGGCGATTTGTGAGGGAGGCCTATGTCCAGCGGTGGACGTCTTTCGGCTGATTTTATTTCATTTCCAAAGATATTGTAGGTAGTTATCAAAAGTTATAATGTAACACGGAAATGCAACCTGTGAGTGGATAAATCGACCCGCCGACCAAAAAGTCACCCCTATTTTTCCACCCTTAGGGTGGGAATTTTATTTCCAAATTTTTATGGGACCAACTTTAAGGTATACCCTGTCGATTAAAAAAAGAATTATTAAAATCGGTCCACACAGTTAAAAGTTATGCGTGATCATACATAAAAAAAAATAAAAAATATACGCGACGAATTGAGAACCTCCTCCTTTTTGTTTTTTCGTCGGTTAAAATAGAAATTATAGTGCGTGTGTTTAAAGCAAGACGTGACTCATTCATAATCAGAATCATCTTCTGACGAGCTGTCTAATAAATTCAGAAGCCGAGTTCTTTTCGTAAACGTGAACTCATTGTAACATCCTATATAAACATTATTTAGCAAAAAACAAGTCTGCTCAGTCCGAGAGATTTCGAGTGAATGTATAATCTTGTAATATTACCGCATCTGCGTAATGTGTGGTACCTTCAGATAAAAAAGTTTGTATACGCAGATAAAATCTTATCGCATCTGCGTAATGTGTGACAGGCTTTACGTTTAACACACGGAAGCAAAATATATTTTTGGCTCGAGCAACGTACTTTGAATTCCTCGCTACGTTCGGCTCGGGATTCTACTGTAGAATCCCACCTTCGCTCTGGATTCAAAAAAGCGCCCTCGCCGTAAAAATATTTATTTGCTCCCTTGTGATACAATCTACTATTATAATTGATTGACAGAGGACCCGAACCTGGAGTTTGTGCCTGTGAACTTGCACCTGCAGAGGATGTGGGTGCACAACGACACGCTGAACAAGACCGGCTTCCACGACATCGTCACCGTGGGCGCCTTCACCGTGCACTCGCATAAGGCCGACCGCTCCGGCGGACTCATTAGGTACCCTTTTCACTTAAATATATATTACCTTCCTAAATTAAAATCTGTGCTCCTATCCTACAACATATTATAAGTATATTAATAATTGTTTCAGGCTAGTGCAACAAGTGAAAGAAGTAAATCAGTCAACAAACGTGTTCAACGCTGCAACAGCAGCCAAGCTGCAGTCGGAGGGCGACAACGTGTGCGCGGCGAGCCGGCTGCGCGGCGAGGCGGGCGCGGCGGCCGAGCGGCTGGCGCGCCTGCTGCCCGCGCGCCGCGCCCAGGACCTCGCGCCCCTCCTCGACCTCATCGTCAGCAAAACTCGCGCCATGATCAACCTCTGGGACCCTGTCTCAGTGGAGGAGTCTCTCTCTTTCATTACTTGGAATAAAGCTAAACTTACCAATAATAATGGCCAAAAACAGGTTGGTGTTTTTTTCAGTTGTTAGTAAAGTGCGTTTCAAGTTTTATCCCCCTTCGGCGCTAGGTTGGTAACACTTATATACGGTGTTGCTACGGTTTGAAAAAATCAAATCATGAAAATCTGGAGAAACTACTGCATACAGATAATTTACATTAGTTTTATTTTATTTTAGCATTTGGTTTACTTTATTCGCTCTCCGAGGGTAGAAATGTACGAAATGAAAAGAAAACAGAAAATAAGTCAAAATATTGTTCTTTTACTATAAGTGTGATCGTGCCTTCCACTTGCGAAATATGGCTTTCATCTGTATCATCGGATGTGTCGCTGTCACCATCTCTTCAATACATAGTATAAAATAAAGTCGCTTCTCGCATCTGTCCCTATGTATGCTTAAATCCCTTGCTTCCCTATGTATCTTTAAAACTACGTTACGGATGTTGATGCGTTTTTCTTTAATAGATAGAGTGATTTATGAGGTAGGTTTATAAGTATAATACATGCACAAAATACTAATAGTTTGGGCGGTACGAAGTTCGCCGGGTCGACTAGTAATTCTATAATAAAATTATCAAATGCACTGCCTAAAGATATGCCATTATTTTGATATTTTTTTACACGTGTTCGCATTCCTTTTTCATATCTTTAGCAGCTACACTTTAAGGTGGAAACCTACTATAAGACTATGTTTTTCAAGCATTATGTCAGCTTCATATTGATTTATTGGTTCCTTGTGAATTGTATGATGTATAGATATTGTGGGGAATCTGTCCTATTTTCCTGTATAGCGGCTACCCGGAAACTTACGGATGCATGTGGGGCCATGCCAACCTAGCGCCGAAGGGGAAAACATACTTGAAAGGCACTTTAATGTTAGCTTTATCTAATTGGAAAGAAATTGTCACATTGCTTTACATTATTTACATCAGAATGAAAATCTGGTGAAGCGGCTGAATGAGTATATAAGCAAGTTGGACAGCGTGTGCTCCGACACGGACCGGTTCGACAACTCGGCGAACTCCTCGCGGACACCTCTCCGACAGAGCGAGGCGCCGCCGCCGCCGCTGTCCACCAGCACGCCAATATGTGCCCCATTCCGCGACGCCATCACCAACGACGACGTCACGGAACTACACTTCTACCACGACTACTTCAAGAGCGAGCGCCCGCCCAAGGGGGAGGGAGAGAGGTGCTCTAGCCTCAGGATAAGCAAGAGCAGGACGCACGATAATCCTCACCTCTCCTTAGATGTTAGCAGAAAGAAATACTCGATGGACCTGAGGTCCTACTTTAAGGGATCTTCGCTTGACCAGGACTGCAAGAGCCCCACCGGGAGTGCAGGTGTCATGGAGATGAATCATAGAAAGGTATTTTTATTAATAAATACTTAGCATACCCGGCGAACTTCGTACCGCACCTTAATATTTTTTTTACATTAAAATAATAGCCAATTTCCTATTTTGATGCATAAAGTAATTTATTAAATTGGAAAACTTCATGAAATACAGCTTTGTTGGGTTGAAAAGTCTATAGGTCCAGCGGTCTAGGTCGGCGTAACACTTACGGTTTTTCTGTATTGAATGCGAACTCGTTATTGCAATTTATTAAATACAAGCTGTCTCGGCGAAATTCGTATCGCGCCTTACAATTTTATATTGAAAAATTAAATTGTTGGTTTTACTAACTTCTCCCCCATTTTTCTATATTTTCTACTTTTTAAACCTTCCCTTGACTACTACGAACATTTGAAATCCAAAATCAGTTATTCGGCCCGGCCGTTCTCGAGTTTAAGGGAGACTAACGAACCACGATTCGAAAAAAAAAATGAATGTTTTACTAAGTTCTCCTCCATTTTTAAATATACAGTAGATGGTAATATACTAGATAGTCATGGCGAAATTATAAATATACTATAATAATTTCATCACCAGTATAAATAGTATACTAGACTGACATTTGGTTTGATAAAATAAGATGGAACCTAGCAAGCGATCCTGTGCTGAGTCTAGCAAGCGGCGCGGCGCGTTTTTTTGTTTTAACTTTTGTATTTTACCATGAATGCTTTTGAAATATTTGTTACAAATATATGATGTATCTTCTGCTAATCGACCCAGCGAACTTCGTACCGCTTAACCTAATACTATGTTGTGCATGTATTATACATATAAACCTTTATCTTGAATCACTCTATCTCATAAAAAAATCACATCAAAAACAGTTGCGTTGCGTAGTTTAAAGATATATGGATATAAGCATAAATACAGAGACAGTGGGAAGCGACTTTGTTTTATAATATGTATTGATTGCAAATACGATAATGCGAAAAGTATTTTACTAATTTTAAATGCACTCGTATATTGATTGCGCATAATAAAAAGCGAATTCGACTATTTGCGCTAAGCAATTATGTAAGAAAGGTTAAATTAGGTTAGGAATGTATTAAAACAATGTTAGAAATCTTATCTTTAGGTTAGTATTAGTTAAAAACTTTTCTGTACATTTAATTAATACACAGCATTAGCATGTATAGGCTTGATCTTTGTCTAAGATTACCTAAAGACTTATTACCCTATGTATACGTGTTTGTGATTAAAGCGTGACATGTATTTTTTTCTGTTAATATTTTTAGTGGGATATGGTTAAGTGTAGAATAATTTTTTTAACGTTGGTTCCGAAACTACGTGTTTTGTTAGCGGGCTTTAAAAACAATAATCGAATAAACTTTTAGGTAGAGCAAAGAGGAATTGGCCAACACCCTCCCTATGCTTCTACTTTCTATTTATGCTAGCTGCGTCAGAAACTTCGTTGTCGCGATGTAGGAATTGCTGATCGAGCGATCTCCGCTTTCACAATGCATCACTAGGTGGCGCTTGTGTGCCCCACTACAGTCCTCATGTGCTCATCGGTCCCTCGCTTAACTCACGCGAGGTGCTTTGGAGTCTTGGAGTTCTCCAATCAGCAGTAGAAGGCAGCGTTGTCCATTCTTGGGGTCACTAGTTTAGGTAGAGCAAAGAGGAATTGGCCAATACCTCCCAATGCTTCTACTTTGTAAATTATATTTATGCTAGCTGCGTCAGAAACTTCGTTGTCGCGATGTAGGAATTTCTGATCGAGCGATCTCCGCTTTCACAATGCATCACTAGGTGGCGCTAGTGTGCCACCTACAAACTTATAATA